>JAUCMT010000024.1:17602729-17617725 GCA_032357475.1 Enteromius thamalakanensis | reverse complement strand
TTACTTAAGTATATATTTTGCAGGGTAGTTGTACTTTTACTTAAGTACTAAACTTATGTACTTCCTCCACCACTGCTCTTAACAGGCACTTGGGAAAGTACAACCTTGTGGTAGAACTTCCAATTCTCTCAAGAATGGTCATGTAAACAAAAAGTCTATTACCGCAACCCTAACAAAAATCTTTCACTTGGCTCAAATTGTGTTTTTTTTATGACCTTTTGATTCTCTATTACTGACAACAACATTTTAAGAAACTAAAGTATTGCTATGTGACCTTACAAAGGAACAAAGCTAAAGCTAAAAAAACGTGACAAGAAGCATAACAAAAGCCCACAAGTTCATACCTTCAAGGGTGATGGTGCTGGAAAACTCATTGCGTTCTTCGTATTTCTTGCCTTTGTGAAGCCACTTAATGGTTACAGGGTTAGGAGGACCGACTGCCTCACAGGTCAGCGTGAAGGGAGTGTTTCTCGTGATGTTCACGTCACTCGGCTGTATGGTGAACGTCGGCAGGCCTGGATTTGAGAAAAATGTGGCAACCTATAAATTTCTATAATGCATAACCAAAGGTTTATGTCACCAAGTTGAAAGCTTACTTACCTTCCACCTCTATAATGATGGGATTTGACTCAATGATCTTGTTGCTGACACTGAGCCTGCAGTGATATTCTCCAGCATCTGTTCTCTGGACGCTTTTAATGCTGAAAGTTGATGTCAAGGGGAAAAAAAATCATAAATATGTTGTATTAAAGAAAAGGGCGGTTATATAATATACATAGACCGATGCAATTAAATGCAATAGCAACTGCATCATGCACAACATTGCTGAAATTAAACAAACCATTAGACTTCATTTAAATTTTATCATTTCACAAGAACAGGCACCAAATCATTGTTTCAGCAAAAAAAAAAAAAAAAAAAAAAAAAAAACACAAGCACTATAAAAATGAATACTGGTATAAATTTAGAGATTTAAATATTCATTAATTAATTAATTAATATTACATTCATTCATGTTCATTTTTTTTTACAATGTTACTAAAATGATTAAACTAAAAAATAATTACATGAATAAAATGTTCTGGGGGGAGGGGTAGATTGCCTTTAAATAAAAATTACCATAAATAAATAAATAAATAGAAAAAACTGTCTTTGGAGGTGAGAATATTAGATTAGAAAAGCGGAAAACCAATTCATTTATTTACAATAATTTTCAATAGAAATTAGTATTAAAGTATATTTCTAAATACTAGGAAAAAAGTGTGTCTTCGGGGCTTTCAGAGAAAAAAAACTATCCATTGAAAAGGCTGTGGGTAGACTGAAACTACCACAAGAACATCTGTTAATCTGTAAAATAGGCAGGTCAGTAATCTCTAAACATATTCAGACAGATATAAATATGTATTGGTCATTATTACCTTATACTGGACAGCAGGGTGACTGTTCCTTGCGTGTAGACCTCCGTCTGCATGCCATCAGGGATCTCCTTACCGTTCCGAAACCACAAAATATTGAGGTCCTGGTTGACATCATTGATGTCGATGGAGCAGTTAAATTTGACCTCTGCCCCCTCTGAGCGCTGGACTGTGCCCACGGTGGGTTTGAAGCGCAGCTTCTGGATCTCCTCCTGTGACAGATGTACGCTGGGGGCTCGTCCCGGGACAATCAGTGTGTCTGTCGACTGTGTTGGTCGGAAAGATCGGCCCTGTCTCCCCCAATGATGAGAACCTCCCTGGTGAACGACAGTGAGGGGATGTTTCCAACTGCCAGCTGCTTAAAGAAATGCGTGTTTTTATAAATATAAGCATGTCAAGTATTATAAAGCTTTCATTTAAGATCTCCATTTCACCCAGAATGTCACTTATGGCCCTTCTGGTTCTCACCCCTGGATTTAGACTATGCACCATGGTAACACATGCTAATCTTTTGAATTCATGTTGTGAAGTACATACATGTAATCATCGAGTGCCCTGTTTAAACCAAGTTATGGTATACGGCCACACTACTTTTCAGGGAAATACTTGTTATTTTGACATTTTCTATTGAGTGACTCAGGTCTGGCACAGCTTCAGAAAGCAGTGGAAAAGAGGAAATTCTTTCTCTGCTAGAATCTGTTATCAAAGGACGCATATTCGCAGCTTTTACTGACAGAGCTCAGGATTCAAAGAATTTGATTAAAAAGATAGCATACACTTCTATTGTCTTAGGCACAATTAAATAAACGCTTGCTGTATAGTGTACATCAATGCTTTAGTCTATTTTGTCATTAAGCCAAGAGCTTGAATGGGACTTGAGTATTTTGCTGCAAAGGCACTTAAATTTTAATACTAACCACTTACTTCCACTACTTTATTAGAAGATATTAGAAACCACTCCAGGTTTTACAGAAAATTCCAAGTCTTCACAATGCCAATGAGCACAGATGAAGTTCAGACACATAATAGGACATGAAAAGTCCATATTATAGTCATACTAAAACGCAGCATGAAACAATTTTTACACTTTTTTTTTTCCTTTAAAGTTTAGCTTAATTGTATCAAAATGAGTGTGGAATAAAATTATTATTTATAAGTGTCAAGATTTAAACATTACACCACTAGTTTGGTCAATAAAATCAGTCAATTCACCAAGTCAGACCTATTCAAACAATGAAATTAATATTTTATTTTTGATATTTCACAACAAATCAATCAGAAAGATTACTGTATAACAAATTATTACTGTGAAATTTCACTCTCAAGTAACTTATAGAGTATAATTTATAGCTATTGACTACAGGAACTAAACAGTCACAGACCAGCACTATTTAGTTTCTAAACCTTTAAGAAACTAGGGCAGATTATTATTACAGCACTGTAATCCTCTAAATTTGACAGCAAGTCCAACAATTTTTTTAAACACCGTCTAGCTTGAAATCTAAGTAGCATATCTGAAAATGTAATGTTATATATCAACCTTAAAAATGATTCACCTCAATAGTTGATACAGTATGCTTAAAAAATTTATTAGTTTCTGCCAAATGCATAAGTAGAAACAAATCAAACAATTAAAATTAGGATTTCTATGTGGAAACCTGAAGTTTTGAACTCGATTCCACCTAAAGACCCCGCGCACAAATCAATTACGCATGACAAAAACAACGCAAAATCTGTTTAAAGACAACACAAAACTCATCAGCACATGAACACTAACCAAACAACGAACTTTTAAGGTTGTTGACTTAGTTGCTTTCGAAGCGCGCGCGAAAACATCACAGTATCTGTAAGTAACTCTCACATCTTACCAGCTGTGACTCTGACTGACTGTAAAAACAATCCGACGAGCAGCAGTGCAGTTAAAAGACGCAACATCTCTGAGAAACTTTTGCCTAAGATGAAGCCCACAACGCTCTCTTTCCTTTTCCCTTTCGTCCGAGTGTATCAGATGACTGAACTCACGAAGCAGAGCATGTGCAGATCAAATAACATCTTCTTTGCTCTTTTCTGTCGGTCATTTAACAAACGGAGGAATGCGCGTTTTGCAGTGACGAGTGCAGTTCACTAAACGGCACGCGCGCTCCCTACTAGCATGACGTCACAACAGGGGTCTGGGGCCTATTTCACAAAGGAGGTTAAGTGAAATCTCTGAGTTTCCAAACTCTGAGTTGGGCAACTCAGAGTTCAAGTTTAAACTCCGAGTTGTTTGAACCTCCTTTCTGAAATAGGCCCCTGGGATGCGCGCTATTTGTCTCGTTGTAAACATAACATAGGATATACAGGAAATGTTTTATTTTTATCGGCAACATGTTATATTCATAAATGTGTATTTTCTTTAACATTACCCATATTGCATAATTTTCTTTGTAACTTTACCTAAATACGAAACTTAAAAACATTAACAACAAAGTGTCAAATTTGTAAAACAGCATAATGATCTATTGAAGGTTACGCAATTTAAGTTACTACCTCTGTAACCTTTGTTTTACTTTTTTATACACGTTCTATCCTTTGGTGTCTTTCTGTATTATTTATTTTATTCAAACTGTCATCAAATGCTGTGTTTAATTGCTGTTGTTTACCTGCAATACGAAAAAATGAAAAAAAACGTTTATAATTTTACAGTTTACAGTTTATTTGGAATGACTAACTGTAGGAAAAATAATTTTACTGTGCTCAAGTAGTACTCCACCTGATATAATATTGTACAGTTTTGTTGACATTTTAACTTTGTCCTTTATCTCCTTCATTCAGACATTATGTTTTATTTTTTTTAATTGTGAAGGTACTTTAAAACAATACGTAAAATTGCTGGACCATAAAAGCATAAAAACGACAATTAATGAATATATGATAGAAAAATAAATAAATAAATACCTGACTTGCCAACTAGACAGAAATATGCCATATAGTTTAGAAATTCAAGTACATGAAAGACTACAAACAATTTTATTGAATTTTATTAAGACTTCAAATAGCCTTCTGCATAGTAACTAAAAAACACCTTCATTTGCAATGTTTTCAATACAATTGATTTGTCCACAAAGTGGCGCTATTCCATTATATAAAACAACAGCTCAGACTTTCAGACCGGAATATTTTCTTCAAACATCTGCGGTAGCAACTAGTTAAGTTATAACTTAGATCCATAACTTAAATAAGGTAACACTTTTCAACATTAAAATACCTAAAACAGACATACTAAACAGCAGTTACAGTACCTAAAACAATAATCAGATTTTATTCAGGCTTTCTGAAAACGACTAGTGCTAGCCAATTCACAGTAAAAAAAAAAAAGATCTAGAAGATCTAGAAGTAGAGTTTGTCACATGATATGGCTTGCTGCTTTTAGATGCATTTACTTATTAAAAATAGCCTTTCTGGACACCATATTCTTTCTCAAAAGTGCCTTGACTGTGTTCTGAATTCTAAGTCAACGCATTAAGAGATAAGAGTGGAAATGAATTGCACCGTCCTCTGAAAGCATATCAACTTCCCAGATAAGACTGAACGAAGTTCAAGGGCAGAACGCCAAGAAAACAATATAAATTAAATGAGTCTGAATGTCTCCCTAGACTCTTTGCATTTGCAGTCGTGGGGTCAGATGGGAAAAACTGGACATCCACACGACAGCTCGAGGAGCTTTGGAGTTCGCATTGGAGCCGGAGCTGCTTTTGCTTCGGTTGATGTTCTCAGAGTAGTATGTCTTCATTCGGTACAAGTTGGCTTTGCTCTCGCAGCAGCCCATTGAGCTCAGTAGGATGCACACGTCCTTTCTGAAGGCCCTGGTGAAGATGGCGTAGAGGAAGGGGTTTGCACACGAGTTGATGGGGTAAAAAAGCACGAGGAGGATCTTAGAATTGGTCACCGTGATGAGTGGGACTTTGAAGGCCGCGGAGATGGCGAAAAACGAAATGGGCGCCATGCACAGAAAGTCAGTGAAGATCAACACAGCCATGCGCTTGGCGATCTTGGTGTCGGCGGCGCGTCCCGGGAATTCGGGGTTGCGAACGGCGGTGTAAATGCAAACGTAGCAGCCGCAAATCACCAGGAAAGCTCCGACGTTGAACAGCAGGAGGAGTATGACGTAAGCTTGGGATAAAGGCGTATCGATGTCCATCGGCAAACACATACTGACTTTGTTGTAGCTGCTGACCCCCGTTAAGGGCAGAAGAGCCATTATTAGACAAAGCACCCATCCGACGACCATAATAGAAGAAGCGTGTCTCAGTCCCAGACGGCGTTCCAGACGGAGAGCGTGTGTGATCGTGTGCCAGCGCTCCACCGTGATGGTAGACAGTGTATAGACTGATAGCTCTGCACCGAAAACCGAAAGAAACCCGGCGATCCCACATCCCACTCCAGTCTGCCACTCGATAGCGTGCTGACTGTAATGCCCTCGCGTCCTGAGATCCACTGTGGCGATCATGAGCAGATACACGCCGATGCAGAGGTCGGCAAAGGCCAGGTGGCACATGAGGAATTTGGGCACGGTCAGTTTGCAGCGGCTGGTGAATAACACAAGCAGCACCGTCAGGTTACCGGTGATGGCCAGGACGTTGATGAACCAAATGGCCACCCGTAAGAAGCTGAATCCAGCGATGTCCTCACAGGGGTTGAAAGCGTCGGCCTCGGGGCTGCACTGAAGGGCCGGTCGGGGCTGACACAGGTTCAGCTCGGGATAATAGAAGTCCATGCTGCCAAAAGTGTCCTCGGCTGATGTGGATCCAGCAATGTCTGATGCAAGAGGGCCATCCAGCGTTAGAGAACTGTCAGAGGGACTGAAAACAAACGCAGGGAGAAAACAGTCAATGTGGAAAAATACAATACCTAAGTACACTGTAAATAAATTGGTTACTCTTTGTTTTGATAGTCTACTTTAGACATTAGACAAGTAACTCTGTAACTACAGTACATGTCAACTAATTTGCAGTAATTTACAACTATATGTCTCCTAACTCTTAGAACAGATGGTTAGGGTAGGTTTAAGGTAAGCAGAATAAGCTAACATATACTTGCAAAGTTTCTGATAGTCAGTATGTTGTGTGTTGTGGACCCATCAAAAAGTGTAAGCAGACTGTCTATTAATACTCCAATGACTGCTAGTTGACATGTAGTTGTGAAGTTACTTACTGTTAGTTAGTATGTCTAAAGTGGACTATCAAAATAAAGTGTTTTCAAAAATAAATATGTAAAATAACAGAAAAGGTACTGGCAGCTCATTACACAGTTATTATAAGGACATTAAAACACTTGAGCACAATGCAATTCATTAAATTTTTTTAAAACACCTGTAAAAATAAATATGGAAAAATTCATTTTAATAATACAGTATGCTATACAATATGTTTACAGTGTTAGTGCACTTTATAAATGGGGTTATTACTATTAAATAGGGCTAAAACCATAAAAGCATCTTCTACTACAGTGCTTAAAAAAACAAAAAAACGATTTTAACTGAATTAACATTAAATACAAAAAAATTAACTTTCAGCTATTTGCCAAGGCAATATATTTTATTTTTATTTAGTTTAACTTGGTTTACTAAAATAAACTAAAACAATGAAAACTGTTTTGTTCCTGAAATATGTCTTCATTTTTATCTAACTGTCAAAATAATGTTTCTATTTTTTTTACCTGAAATAACAGAATAAAACAGTAAAAATGATTTAACACTAGTAAGATTTATGCTAGAAAGAGCTATAAAACACGATTGCGAATTTTAGATAATCAGGCCTCTGAAGAATCTAACAAATAACATATAAAAATATATTTATTTTAGCATAAATGTTTCTATTTTTAATTTAGTTTAACCTAAATGACTAAAATAACTAAAATTACAACTTGAATAAAAATGAATAAAAACTTAATGGAGATTTTTACAAAGAACATTTTTGGATTTTTTTTTTATATTTTTGATTTTCATTTAAAAATATTTACTGTACCTGTAATAAAAATAGGAAAAAGGTGAAGAATTCTTGCATTATCGTGTAATCAGCCAAAAACAATAATTCCTGTCTTCTTCTGAGCAAGATCACAACCATTTGTTTAATACTATTTCCCTATGTTTAAATAATTTTGAATATATTATTTCATGCCTATGCATAATTTATTTTATCATGATAATTTTTTTAGATTTTAAGTTAAATTATACAGTAGATCTTGTATAGGTGACTTCTTTTTGACATTAAAACTGAAACTTTAAACATTTGACTGGATTTGTTTTTATATAATACATAGGCCTATATGTGTACCTATACCTATATTTATTTTGTGAAAAAAACTGTATGCAATGGAATGTTTTTACTAATATTTTTAACTCAACATAAATTTAAAGTAATATTACATATTTGGCCTTATTTCTTTTTTTTTTGTGGAAATTAACAAAATAAAAAAAATAAAAACTTTTTTGCAGTCAGAAAGCAAAACTTTAGTCGTACTTGTTGTCACCACAGTATGATGATCCATTTCCTAATGCAGTGATAACTGAGCCCTCCCTATAAAAAACAAGAAAAATATTTCAAACATGATGAAAGGCACTGAATTATGTTGATGATCCTATGCTTTAGATTCAAACAGTTTATCACAATATTACAAATGAATGCCAGGCATTCTATTTGTAATCTCATTAGGTTAATGCTCTTTGGCTCTGGCTGAGCGTGAAGTGCTAGTGATGCTCTTATTCAAAATGACAATCAATAAGATGAAAGTATATTTTATTCCTTAATAACACAGAGGCGTGTTTGATATGTGTGTTGACCTTTCTGAGTCCCAGCTGAGCAGAACACAGCAGTGGCTGGGGTACGTGAGCTGTGCTTCTCTCAGGCTTTTCAATCCCTTCAGTGGAGGAAGTCTCTTGAGAGCGAACGCTGAGCGAGCCACCAGCATCAGCACCGACTCCAGACCATGAGAGGGCAGCGTCTCCAGTGCTGTCGAGGACACATCCCTGGAGAGGGGGAAAAAAATTATATACAAATCCAAGAATTGCTCACACACAAAATGTTAAATGTCACAAACCCTAATCAAAACATTGTCGACGTATTAATGTACTACTACGGCAACACACATGGGCAAATGCAGAAGTGGTAGTTATTTATTGTGCATTTCAATATCATGGATTATGACTACACTCTCCACAATCTCAAAAATTGTAGCTGTATACAAACCGAGACAAGAAGATAATGAAACAAATGAGAACAAACATCGCTGTGGCTTTTCCGAAACGGAGGGAGCTTCGCGAAAACCTCGGACTGGACAGAGACTTCGCTCTCGCGTGTATGCAAATATATTATTCGTTGTGTACAGGTGGTTAGGTGATTAAACAGATATGAATGAGCTTTTCATTCATGAACTTGATTTGTGAAAATGACATCTCCCAGTGTTCCATGCTTCGTCATTGCGTCATCGAACTTCGCCTCTGTTATTGTTTTAAAAAAGCGACCTCTAGTGGTGAAAACTTACATATTGTGCCTTTAATATCTCACAATAACTTTTTACCTTGCAAAACCTTTTTCATTTTTAGTCAACATATCTAAATTTTAACATAATTTTTTCCCTCACAATTGCAGGTTTATATCTTCCAATTTTATATAGAGTTTATATAACGCAATTCCTTCATTGTTGTTTTTTCCGGCAATTTTAAGTTTATATCTCACCGTTATTATTTCATATCTCACAATTATGACATTATTTGTAACAGTTCTGAGTTAACATGTAACAATTATGATTTCCCCCCTCAGAATTCCAAGTTTATATCTCATAATTCTAAGTTGAGATTTTTGTCAAAACATTACTATTTATACCCTTGTTTCAGAGTTGTGAGTTTCCACCTTGATCTTTTGGTTAACACTGGTAATTCTAATTTTTTACGATTTTAAAATGCCTACATTCAAAATATCACAAACACCTTTGCCATAATAATATTTTTGGACATACACACAAAGTTATTCAAAACCTAAGGCTCTTTTTTCATAGGGCCTGTTTATAAGCCTATAAAGACTAGTGGTGAGATCGTGAATTGCAACTAACAGCTCATTCCCCGCTCACCCATCACTTTAGAGAAGCTACGGTGGCTGTTACAGGATTACAGAACAAAAGTAAATTAAGGAATTATATTTATTAGTGATATATTATGATGTTATTTCAAATAATATTGTTATTTGTTCATATTTGTGTATCAGTGTTATGTCGCATGAACAACATAATAACAAAACTCATTCTGTTTGTACTTTAAGGACTACTTTACAAACCAGGGACCCACAGTGTATGTAAAGAGTTCAATCTAAGTTAATAAAAACATAACGGTTCATTGTGTAAGGTCTCTGTACACCTCTGAAAAGAATCAGGTGCATATATTATATTGCACTTATATTGAATTTCTGTCAATAGGTCCTCCTAAATATTATACACTGCACCTTTAAGTAAAGCATTGAATGTTTGCACATGTGAGGAGCTCGATGTATTAGTCTGGCATTTTGATTGGTCATGTTTGAAAAAGCTGTTAGATTTTTGTGTGTTGTGCAAGTCAAAGGCCGAGAATAAGGGTATGGTTGACATTATCATTAAAGACAATAACTTCATTTTGATTACATAATAATGGCAATCTATAAATGTCAAAGTCAGACATGCCCCTTTTATTCAAGTAAATGTGTGAATAAACTGACAGCTCGGATGCCCAGATTATGCAGAGCTGTAATAGCTAGTGGATGGTGGATATTTTGATGAATCGAAAACGTACGTACTTTTTATGTACAGTATAAACTGTTTATGTAAAAGAATTTGTTTTCTTTCAAACCCCTTTTTTCTAGGGCAGTGTACTTTCAGTGCATATCTGTGATTTAAGACACTCCACGGAAGGTGAACAGACCTGCTCTTTCTGCAATCAATCACACCTAAACCAGCCAATCAAGGTTTTCAAGTTTTCTTGAAAGTTAAAAGCAGGTGTGGTGAAACTCTGGCACTAAAATCCACCGGGACCGCACCGATCCACACCCCATACCCGGAAAAGTCCCGGTCATCCCAAATGTCACTCCGCCCCTGATCTTTAGTCATTTGCACTGATATCTGATAAGACCCGACACAAAGCACTTACAGTCAGAGAAAAGGAATAATGAAATGAGCTTTTCACATTGAATTTGCGAGAGAAAAGGAAAGTAGCCTTGATCAGTATTTCAGATTCATATCACTTACAGCACAGTGGGGCCAAAAGCTCCTTCGAAAGCATCTTCATGAATCACACGCAGATGCTTGTTGTTCTTTAATCCCCTAAAAAAAAACAGATTAGATTATGATTTTACACCGATGGTATTGGATTCATGTGCTTTTAGTCCGAATTTGCTAGTCAGTTTCACAAATGATTATAACACGCTGAAATAGTACTTTTTTTTACAATAATCTATCCTTTATGGCAAAAATGTTTTTGCAGTGTACAGCACAAATATGTAAATGAAACTGAATGGGGATTAGAGTATTCATCATTTGTAAATATTTACAGTTTGTCTGTTTTAGTTCCATTGAAGGCATGGCTTTCTATTTCTTGAAATCCATTGTTAAAGAGGTTCCTGAAAATAAAAATAGAGAGAAGAAAGTAAATAAGCAGATAAAGACTAAAATAAAGCCCAAATACTATGGTATTTACCACTATTGGGTTCCATTTTAAGATCAAGTGGTAACACTTTATAATAACTACACACTATAAATCCTTAGTGAACTAACTCATCCTTTATAAACATGTAGAAAGTCTGAGTAAATGATTAATAAATTATTTAAATGTACATTAATACATTTTATTATTTAGACACATAATAATAGTTGCTCAGTGTGTTAATAAATTTATGATTAAGTCAGGCAGTTATAAAGCATTTAGTATCTGCCAGACGTGTTTTTGTGAGCATTTATAATACAGATGTAAAGATATATTTTTTATGCAGATTTTTTTTTTAAAGTTTCCCTCCATGTAGTGTTTGTTTACTTTTTCTGTTAGGAAGATAATTGAGCCATTAGATCAACTTTGCAATAGATATGCTATTGAATCAAGAACAAGGCATTTATTGCTGTATTTATAAACTGCTTACTAATGACTATTAATGTTAAAGGTTTATTATGATTTACTAATGCTTTAACTAATGATTTATAGAGTGTAGTTATTGTAAAGTATTTCTCACTAATTATAAGTGTTTGTGATACAGATACATACAGTAGATTGTACACTTTAAAACACCAACATAATAATTCTGTGTATTAAGTTTTGTTTAACGTGTTTACCATAGGGGTCATATCACATGGTCTGTCTGAGAAGAATCAAAAATGCAAATCCTAACAAGTTCATTTCAAACAAGAGCATAAACCGATTGTTTCAGTCTGATTTTAATTGTTTGCATGGAGATTGTTTTATAGGTCTGAGGCAGTTAAAAACTGAACTTGATCAAAAAGCCAATCTACAACTCAAGATTAAAAGCTCTGTATTTAATTAAGGGGTTTTTTAAATTTTGGATTTTAAGGCAAAACAGCAAAATTGATTTAAAATATAATAATTTATGAGTCAGAGTGTAGAAAATAGTCATACAAATTAAATTAAGACCAAGTGAAAATACAGTCATTACAGCTTATTAATTTGCCTATGAAAAACCCATATTCAATTATTAATGTGAATATTAAATGGAATGCATACGTTTAAGTGTCTATGGCAACTGAAAATATTATATAAAATATAACTGAACATCTTCTATAAATGTTCATATTTGTTTAAGCGGTTTGTGATGGGTTTTGATTCATCTGCATTTGTGTTTTTTAAAACAGATTTCAGTATTTTAATATGTTGGTTTATTAACATTCTATCAGTTTATTTTTAAATTATAGTGTTTTACTGTAAATTTAACCTAAAACCTTAAAACCTAAAATGTTGTTACTTTATTTTTTATGGTTGAATCCCGGCTACCGCAGCTGCTGTTTTTACCATACATTTTTAGATTTTTTACTATTTTTTACTTTTATACTATTAATTACTACAGTATGCAGTTAATCTTACTGGGATATTATTGTTATTCTAAACTTAGATACTTACATTGTGGTGTATTCACTCGTCATTCCGATGAAAGCATTTGGTGGGACTGAACGCAGGTTAAGGTTATCACAAATATACCTAAAAAAGAACAAAATCACTTAAGTGATTCAAACAATAAGCCCTTTTCCTAAAGTCTCCTGATCTAATACACCTGTGCTCTTCTCACAGAGTGGGTTTATCTGTACAGTATATCTTTCATAACACAGCAAGAGATGGTAACATGCCCACATTACAGCTTTACTATTACTTTCCATCATTTGTCCTCACTCACCACATCTCTCACACAGAACAGTGAAATAACAAACTCACAGAATGAAATCAGACTCCAGGGAGAGGATGGAGGTCAGGTCAGGGAATACACTTATGCCAGTGTTGGAAATGCTCCTGTAGACAGAAAAAACATTAGGACTTATGCTTTGAGCAGTGAAAGAAACCTTATACTAAATATCTGAATATCACATATATCTATATCTATATATATATTTGTATATGTGTTTGTGCATGTGTCTGTGTGTGTACAGTATATACTGTATATATTTATATACATATATACTTATATATACTGTATATATAGTACTGTGCAAAAGTCTTAGACCACTAGCATTTTCACCTACAATAAATGGTTTTAAGTGGGTTATTTCTATATTTTGTGTCAATTGGAAATATTAGTTTACATTTCCAAACATTATTTTTGTCATTAATTGTAATTATGCAGTGAGATTATTGTCTGACAACAGCCAGTGCTCCACACAGAGATCTGATCTGATCATCATCCAGTCTGTCTGGAATGACATAAAGTAATAGAACAAACTGAGACAGATGAAATCCAGGAGATCTGTGGCAATGTCTCCAAGATGAAGCGAAAAATAAAAACTACCTGGAAGCTACCTGAAAAACTATGGGTAAGTGTACCTCGCAACAGAAGCTGTTTACCAAAAAGCTGCAATACCAAATATTTAAATACGTATTTGATTAAGTAAATAGAAGTTAATTGATAAATGAAATATTTTTATGGTGTTATTTTTATAAGCATTCTAATTTTATAGCATTGTTACATGAGTGAACACTACTGTAGCTTAATTAAAGCCACTTTAATTTGACATTGTCAACAGTGAAATTACAGCATGAACCATGGGAGAAAAATGAACCAAAAAATAGTTGATTCATTTTGTAGTCTGAAGAGAAACCAGCAAAACAGGAACTTTAGGTTTCACAAATAAACCAGCATGACACCGTCTTCAAGACTACAACTTCTTCACATGACTGATCCTGAAGCCCAAGCACGCGATTAAACCCCCAAATCCCCCTATCACGACGCATTACATCTAGATCAACTCCTACGTGAACAAACGCCTAATTTATTAACACGGTTCGCGATAAACACGTTCATTTACAGCAGCGATACGCCGTCAGTCTAGCAGCAGCTTTAATAAGCTGCAATCGACGGGAAGATGATACATCTAAACGGCAGCAGCTAACACTGCTAGCGTCGGAAGCTTTAAAAACAATAACACTTCAAAACATTGCACGATTTTATCACAAATCCCTGCTCTCGTTGACCCATCTGAAGCTGATCGGGTCCATGTTGTGGGAGTGTGTGAAAACAAAGCGGGTTTTATATAGTTTACCTCACTCGAGTGCCGTGTGCATCTCCTCTCCGCTCGGTACTAAAACACTCACGCTGCGCACCGCACAAAACTCTGACCCCACTGCGGAAACGACATGCTCAAAGCCACTTACGTACTTACTTGTTACGTTCTTGCATCAGTCCTCACATGTCGAGGAAAGCATAACGCAATTTACGCAACGTCTCTGTGACGCGTGCTTCCGCCAGCAGACGGTCTGAGCTCGTGGCGGAAGCGCACGTCACACGAGCCTGTAATGTGGTTAAAAATACTTGTGCCAAAGACGCGGTTAATTCTCACATTGCGAAAATCGTCTTTGATTATGTCATATGCAATTATGGCAGCCTGAGTAACATCCATGAGATATGATGCAGCTGCGCTTATGTCCACGCTGTGAATATTTGTTTTTAGCACCAAAGGTCCCACGGGGAACAATTACACACTGAAAATACCCTCATTTACATCATCTCACATTTTCTTCTTCGACGTCACAAGATTTTCATTTAAAAATATAACTATCACTAAAAATATGTTTGTATAACATTTTTATTACGTTTTTCTTTCACGTGGAAAGAAAGACATTTTGCGGATGCTTTAACCACGTGATTTTTTATATTACAATTGGATTTAAATTTGGATTTCACATTGACTAAAAAACATTTCAACTTTCTAAAATGTCATGTAAATGTCATTCTGTTTTCACTCCATATCAAGATTTTTGAAAGGAATTTCAAACAAACACTGTTATTTGAGTTTTCTGTGTATTCAAGACTCCTTAAACTATATATATATATATAGTTTAAGGAGTTACAATTACATACATGCTTTTATATG
>JAUCMT010000024.1:17584784-17602629 GCA_032357475.1 Enteromius thamalakanensis | reverse complement strand
CTTAGTTGGGGACACCTGATTTCCAGTGATTATCGTCGTCTTGACTACAGAGACCGTCTTTGCATTTGATAAATAAAGTTTAATTCTCCTCATTATACATTACCATTACTCTGTTGTTCTATTTGCTAATGTTCAGTGCTTTGGTACAATCTGTATTGTTAAAAGCGCTATATAAAAAAAGGTGACTTGACTTGACTTGACTGGACTCGACTGGACTCGACACTCGACTCAGGCATTCTGGTCAGACACAGGCACCACCACGACAATATTCACCATATAACAACAAGGTACATTTTCACTAGAGACTCCTATCCGAGCACTTTTTTGGCCATCGCCAATTATTCAGATTTGCCAGATATCATTTTAATTGAGATTTTCTGCCATAGTATCCATAAACCCCTCAGGTCTCAGTCCAAGATCCGCTCCGTCACACCATTGTTGCCTATGAGGAGTCAACATCCCTGATCAAGCCAAGTCACCACTGATGTTTAGGAGCCACGTCCACCCACAGCAGATCTTCGGTTGTTAAGTGCTTTCACCATTTCTCACTTTTTTAAGTCAAGTTATCACAGATCTCCACATGTGCAGTCGAGTTAATGTCAAAACAAACTATCAGACCTAAAAAACCCACATGTAATAATCTAGAAGACTGTCTAACACTTGATAGTTTAAAACTAGATTAAAGACACATCTCTTTACTCTGGCTTAAACATAACACGCTAAATGTATTAGTCAAATCCGTTAAAGGACTGTTATGCTGCATTAATTAGATCAGCCGGAACCAGGAACACTCCCCTTAACACACAGTGTACTCGTAAAAAGAATAGCATCTACAATAATATTAGCCTGTCTCTCTCTTATTCTTTTCCTCAGTCCGTATCCAGATCAGAGCACTGCACGAGATGGCTGCCACAGCTGATCCTTTAGACCAAGATCCTTCAGAGCCATTGCATGAAATGGGTGCCAACTTAGTGTAGTGTTGCATATGAAGAAACCAGGGCTTTCCCAGGGCATATAAGTCTGGTTTTTTTTGGTTCTTCTTTGAGGTCAGCACAGGCCATCACAGGTACTCCCTCTTTCCTTGGTGCTTCTGTTCATGGCTGTTGCCATTTTGAGTGTGTTGGCTGCTCACTGTGCTCCCAAGACTTCGCCCATTCTCAGGTCTACACCAAAACCACTGGACGTGTCTGTGAATGCCACCGATCCCCTGGAGGTTCCGCCGGTTACTGCACAAACGTTCTCGACTGACCGACCCTGCGTGTATTGTGGACTATTCTTGTACATTGCCTTCTCTATACCTGTTTGCTGTTGTTTAGACTCTGTTTGACCTTGATTACTGATATTACACACTGCAATAAACGTCTTTAAATATGTTTTTGGACTTATTTTACTGACCTAATATTGCAAAACTACTAAATTTTACTTTAAAAAACACAGCATTATGGCTTAATTTAGTTTGAGGTTTTATTTGTCTTCCGTTGGTAAGATCATCTGGCAATTCCTGAAAATTAACTTTCCACGTCATATCGAGGAATTCGTCACAGATTTCATCGCCATCAGTCACAGTATCAAGGCTGACGAGGACGTCATCAAGGAGTGTTTTTTGTCTGGACTTCACATCGACATGCTTTATTCTCTGCCTGACGACGATCCTGAGTGGACGTTACAGCAGCTGATAGACTTTGTTTTGCTGTACTGCGGATCCCGATTCACTGTTGAGGGAGGACACACACACTCACGGTCGTGAATGGAGTAATTACCACCCCGCGAGCGTCGCAGTGGACCTGTGGCTCGGCTCCCGCCTTGATGTTCAGCGCACCCAAAATGGGTGCCGATTGCGACCCACCGCTCAAGACGGTCGTTGTCATCCCTGCTACGTCGCACCAGCCCTAAACCCACAGAAAGGCCAGGTCATGGTCCTCAGTCACCACGGGCGCCGCCTCCATGTTTCGAAGCGTCGTGAGTACTCCATGTGAGGATAGCACCGCCCTTCCATGGCTGAGACAGCTGGTATCCCATCTGCTGGACACCCAGTTGGGGTCAGTGAGGGCTGCTGGGGTGTACAATGGCTCCGCCCAGGGCGTTATTGATACCGTTTCCGTGGCTACCATGTTTTACTGTGATGGCAGTAGCCATAGTGTGTGTGTGGGCTGCTCATTGCCTGCCATTACCGACTAATGCTCCAGCTCTGCCCATTTCCAAGTTTCCCTAGCCTGTCTGTTCCCCTGAAGGCCCAAGTGTTCTAGTTCCTCCCTGGACCGAACCTCTAGAGCCAGTCTGCACCCCTGAGTTCCCCACGGACTTTGACCTTCCCTGTCCAGAACCACCTGAACCTATATGTGACATTGATTTTTCATGGCCCGAACCTCCAGAACTTAAAACAGACTGTGAACTCTTATGGCCTGAGCCACCCGAGCCTATATGTGATTTTGAGTTCTCATGGCCCAAACCTCTCCATCATCTTTTCTGCCTGGGCATCAGAACTATCAGATCGGCTTGGGAGAGCATCCTCGCTGCCTGGTATGCACAGGGGAACTGCTCTTCCATCTGCTCCGCCCTGGTGGGCGTTCCCCCTGGCTACTGGGTCTGGAGCGTCTGGAAGCCGCTCCTTTGAGGGGGGGCTATGTTACAGTTCACTGGATGTGCCAGCCCAGATCAGGGGATGGCAATCCAGCGCTCGGCAAACCTTCTGTGTTGTATGTTTGTTTTCATTAATGAACTCAGGTCTCCACCCCTCATTGGTTGTCTTGGTGTTTTATTGTATCCACGCCCTGTTCTACGTGTATATAATTCCCCGGATGTTCTTGTGTGATCATGGTTTGTTGATTGTTGTTTGATTCTCTGTTCTTGGATTACCTGTTGCCGACCTTCGCATTCCTGACCATCCGATTTCCTTTGTCTACGCTGAGGAGGTTCTATAGGAGATTCTTTGAACAGAATCGCTGTTTTACGGCAGATCAATGAGTCTTACATTACATTAACTTGTAAGCACAAAACACAAGATAGGTTTTTACAATAAAGCCATATTTATAATTGAAAAGAGAACTAAGACACATGAACTAAACTAACATAATCACGCATTTACACATTCGTGAGTTGCAGGAAAAGAAAAAGTGAGGAAAGAGTGAGTTTGAGAGAATGAAAATGTGAAATCTCAATTCTACAGCAATAGATGCTATTGCATCGACTTGAACAACCATCAATCAAAAGATTAACTATTTTGAATTTATATCAGTTTCACCAGTTCAGCCTGAATCTGGAGGTTTGTACTTGCGTTGCCTTTGTGCTATGGTATTCCTTCTGTGGTCCTCACTACAGAAAGGGGTTTCCTGAGGTCGCTGATTGGCTGGAAGTTTTGTGGAAGTCTTGGGAGGTCAATGATTGGGATGTGGCCGAAGGAGAAGCGAGATCTGATGCGGTGCAGTAGGAGACTTGGAGACACGGCAGGAGAGCTGAGGCTAAAAGCTAAGGCTTATAGTGTAATTTGAATAGTGTCTTGAGCTTTTAAACTCATCTTTGTACACATCCCAAAATCATGCTTTAACCAATAGACATCATTCTAGCCCAGGATGTGGCGATATTTCTCCTCACCAAATCATAAATCCAAATGTTATCTTATCAGTCACATGGTCCGAATTTTCCCACTCTTGCAGAATGTTATTTTGGGCATGATTTCTATAACATTAATATGATACATTTGCCTAAGAATTGGTGGGAAGAAACATTTCAAGCAAGAAGACCGAAGTTATTCAAAAAACATGTACAATGATCAACACATGATATTTCAAGTAGTGGGTTACATATAATATTCAGTTATGCATATCAGTGATTTAATTTTTGTATTTATTGTATTTTAAGCCTGGATAGGCATGAAAAAGCATTTTGTACCAGTTCTGTGAACGTGTGGGCAGTTTTTGTGGTTAAAGGTACATAAAGTACATACATAAACTTCCCTTTTCTCTCACCTCTGTGTATGTGTGCCATAGCCAAAGTGGTCACGTGATGCAAGCAAGAGTTCCAGGCCATGAAGAACTCATCTTTGTTTTTCTCTACCTGTTCAAAGGAATAAATTGAATAAACTTGAATACAGAGCAAAAATACTGATGATTCATGTTTCACCACTTAGACTCTCTAGAATAAGAATGTCCCACTCCAACATAATGTGTCTGACAGAGTAAAAAAAATCTACATTGATATTTTCTTAATTAAGAGAAAAGTTAAGCATGCTCTGTTTTAAGCCCGCTAATCGTTAATCATCTGTTTATTCCTTCCCAAACTGACTCAATATTTCAGAGCTGATCCAATAAAGGGAGACGATCCTTTCAAAACTGTTTCTCAATGTTTTAATAGTTACATCAGATATTACATCTACCCAGAACTCTTTTTTATACATATATTTACAAGATTTCAGTTTCGTTCAAATGTACTTTTTGTCATTTCCTAATAAACCGTAAACTTCTCAAATGGAGACATTATTTTTAAAGAAACCATTTATTAAAGGAGAAGTTTCAATTAGATATAACAAATTATCTCAGCTAGAATCTGATGTTTCATTAGAGCATCTTCAAACGGCATGGGAAGTTGATCTTGTTGATCTAATATTAAAAACTAGAGATCTAAGACCTGAAAATTTAATATTGAAGATTGCCAATGGAAGGAAGCACAAGAAGAAGTTCATTCTTCTTCCATTTGCTTTAGACATGGTATACAGTTCAAGATCCTGCACCGACATCACTTGTCTAAACTAATTCTTTCCAAGAGGTTTTCCTCTGTGGACCCATTATGTGATAGGATAAAGAATCGCTAGGACATATGTTTTGGAGTTTTTGGAGATTAGTGATTACTGGATTTCAGTTTCTCAAGTGATATCAGAGGTGCTGGTAATACAATTGGTCCCAGACCCAGCCGTTTTTGGTGTTAGTATAATACAGAGCTATCTAAAAATCAGTGTATAATGCTTGGATTTCTTACACTGTTAGCACCTAGATTGATTTTGCTCAAATGGAAACAGAAAGAACCACCCCAATGCTGGACATTGATTAAAAACAAGAAACACCAAGAAAGCAGTAATTGAACCCTAATGCATCCCCCTGCACTGTGTTTATATATATATATAAACACAGTACAGGCCAAAAGTTTGGACACACCTTCTCATTCAATGCATTCATTTTCATGACCATTTACATCACTTGTTTAGCAATGTACTCATTTTGTAAGTTGTCTTTTCTTTCAGATGTTTTCTTTCAATTGTTTGACTCCTCCAAAGAGAATATATGAATATATAACTTTATTTGTGTTTTCTGTTAACTGAATTTTACATACATAAATTTTACATCTTTATTCATAGTTGATCCATATGGAAACTATATCTTTGTTCATCCTAAAACAGTAAAAACGGCATCTCTATATTTAAACTATCTATGTTACTATATTACACTTAAGGTGTAGATTTAAAAATTTTGTTTTGTTTTTATAACTGTACTATCTTAATGGTTGGATGTTTGTACCATTTCATTAATAAAAATATATGGTAACATAACTACACACTATGAATCATTAGTTAAACATTAATGAATACTCAATTTGTCCTTTATAAACCGTTGTTTCAACAATATTATGCATTGGTAAGCAGTTTACAATAATCTATAAATGTCTTGTTCTTGAGCATACAGCAGGGGTAGGCAATTTCGGTCCTGGAGGGCTGGTGTCCCGCAGAGTTTAGCTCCAACCCTAATCAAATACTTGAAGTTTAAATTGTTGAAGTCTGCCACTCGACTATGTAAAAATGATGAACGGGACACCCTATGGTCTTGTGGACTTGGACTAGGTGACCACTGTAAGTCTGTTAGTCACAAGTGAAGCACAAGTGGACTTGAATTGTTCTATTTGGGGCAGGGGGCAGAGAACAGGACCGTTAATCATTCAGTTAGCAAAATGATTTGCAAACTTCCAATCTGAATCAAAAGATTTACAAACCCGCTTCAATGTTCTGATCTAAATCAAGTTATTCACTATATGCGAAGGTCTGATCTATTCTAAATGATTCACAATCAGGAGCGTTTGTAAATCATTTGTGATGCAATGGTTTAACGGATTCAGATCTTGCTAAAAGCTCAGTTCTCCCATCATTAGCCTGCTTTTTGAAACCATTACAAGCAATGTTAAAAATTTAGAAGTGGTCTTTTTATCTGTGTTTTACCAGTGAACCGCTTGAACTGAATGATTAAAGTCAAAGTTTGACTCAATGGGAGTGGTTCCAGCACAAATGACTCACTCAATCGAGTCTGTTTCTTGGCTTTTCATGTCTTCAGACATTTTTACACAACACTGTCAGTACTACTTTAGCTCCCTTAGTTTAACTGAAGTTTATCTGTTTTAAAAGTTAAAAGCATGATGTTTACATATAAAATTGTATTTTTTTTATTGGTATATTATTTATTAATTGCTTAATAGCATGCATATTACTAGAACACTACCACAAAATAATGCCTATATGACCTAATTGTATATTTCTAATCTTACCCTAAACCTAAACATAACAACTACCTTACCAATTATTATAAAGGAGCAAATTAAGAACTTCTTGCGGGAAAAGTCATAGTTAATAATCAACATCTATTCTAAATTTTTACCAAAATATTTGATAAGCTGCACCCTTAAATACTTGTTAGTTGGAAATATTGTGTACTATGATCAAGTTTGCAGCTTTATTCACTGTACTTAAAATAGCTTGACAACTGGTGTCTGGAGTTCTGGTGTCAGTTCGATCTGATTGCATCAGTGTATATACTGTAGAGTGATAGTTAATGTAAAAAGAACAAATAGGAGAAGCAGGTGAACACAAAACATAACATATATTGAATAGAGTAACCTGTGCTTAAATTTTTAAAACATCCTTATGATATCATTTCTACTTGAATGTTCTATGAAAAGTCTTTTGTAATCTTTAAATAACATTATAATCTCAAGGAAACAGGATTTAGATCTTATTAGAATTAGTTTGTTTGTTTGTTTTATTAGGTACATAAAACATTTTAAACTTTACAGCTAATAAATGTTCAATTACAACATTTTACAGCTATTAATAACTTGCCAGATCTCTCCCTTGTTCTGCCTTAAAATAAGCAACAGTAAAACACACAGAAAGCAACCTTTTTTGTTTCCAGTGATTTAGTAAGAGCAACTGACCTTATTGTAAAGTCGACTTGCCAGGCTGCGCTGTAATAACCTTTCCCTGTAGCTCACCGCTTTCAACAGGAACATTAGGTCTCCTACTTTATCCACACCGAAGCCAAGAATGCTAGATAATCAAGGAAACAGCCAAAAGAAATTTAGATTAACTCAGTTAAACAAAGAGATACTGTATAAAATCAGTGAACCATATCAGTATCACATCTAAACAAATAAAAGCTGTTTTTTTTTCAGTCTACAGTATGAGGGAGGACTAAAGATCTCAGCTTTGGTTAATATGTTATGAATAGCAGGCCGGAAAACAATTACACTTATCAAATTTTCCTCTTAGGCAGAATTGCTAAATTGGTGACCTATAATTGTTAACGTAAACACAAGCGAGGGTAGACAGGTATCTCAGGGCTCAACAGTTTTTGTGCAGCTTTTCTGAAATGTAGCAGTTTAGAGGCTGGATAATCTTAGCCAACAGACTAATGCAGCTCCATGAATTTGGCACCTCATAAAATATTATTTACCAAATCTATCTATCTATCTATCTATCTATCTATCTATCTACTTACCTAGTTCTAAGACTGTCTGACACTGAGCTGGTCCAGCTTTTAATCAGTCTCATCAACAAGTTGTTCCCCATCAGTTTGGTGTATTGGGTCAGCAGCTCGCGGACCACCACCTGGAAAACAACACAAGACTTAAAAAAGACACTTTCAAGAATCATGTTTTCTTGTAAGTTTTTAAAATACATTCTACTGTAAATCATTGTTTTAATAATCTTTTGTTGTGCTTTAAAGAAGTATATAATTTCCACAAGTGCTAATGTCATGTTCTTTTTTACAAGGGCAATTATTTATTATTAATTGTAAATGTCTATTTCACATAGATTTGCATCATTTAGTGAATTTTTTTACTTCCTTAGTGGCTTACAGTAGAGACTATTCTTGACTATAGAAGACACTTTGCATTTAAGGAGACATGTCAAGCCCCTTTTTACAAAAAGTAATATAAGTCTCTGGTGTCCCCAAAATGTGTCTGTGGAATTACAGCTTAAAATACCCTACAGATAATTTATTATATCTTTTTGAGCTATTTTAAATGGAAGCAAAAAACCAAATTAGACTTTGCTCCCCGCCCCCTTTTCCAAAGCTGCACCATTTAGGGTTGGGCGATGTCGAAAAATTTGGCATCGTACGATGTCTAATGTGAAACATCGCCATGGACGATTGTATCATCGGCGCCATTGGTGGCGGATTAGTTGTAACTAAAACACCAAGCCCCGCCCCACGACTGACAAAACAGTGCAGTTGCACGATCAGGTGAGAGAGGATTGAGCACAGGAGTGATACATCCAAAGCACAAGGACAGAAAGCGGCTGTCACAGCATGTGAGCACTAAACTAAGTTCTCATACATACAAGATAACGTTTAAAACACAAGATACAAAACAGTTGGAAGATAAACAGCTGGAAAAAGAAATCACATATTATATGTGTGGCAGCAGCAATATTCAGTAAATAAATCAATTGTTCTCTTGTCTCCTATGAGGTTAGGATTCTAAATAGTGTCCTGTGCTTGTCTGTGCACCCAAAGACAGAACAGTCAATATATTTTGCTCAAAGTTTTGCCATGGCATTAGAATTGGTACACCTGTCTTGCTTGCAAAATCAAATCAAAATGACGGGGCAGCAGGTGAAATTTTAAGGGGGAGTATTATTAGATTAAGATCCCTTTGCAATGTCACAAGGGGAGGGAGATCAGGCACACTCAGAGGCTTGCAAAAAACATTAACTGGGTTAATCCTGGGTTTCCTTGATTGTTAGATGCACTGGGATTATTAACTTAAAACTATGAAACTTAAAATATAAAAAAAGTAGAATTTAACCCTTTTAAGGGTCTTTGTTTGGGGTTGAACATTATACAGAACATTTTCTTGGACTACACACATTGTCATTGGAAAAGCACTTTAACATGTTTAATTTCTAAAGAAAAATGAAAGAAACTGAGACTTCCTCAGAAACTTCTTGTGAACTTTAATTGATGTGCAGTGAGTGTACCAACATATTTCATCACATCCTGGTTCATGAGAGGAGCTTTGAAAATGAGCGCTCTCAAAAAAAATCAGTTACCATTAACTGAGGATTTTTATTTGTCCACATGTCATAGCAGAACCTCCTACTTACCCCGCGCACTACCTCTTTGATCTCCTCCTTACTGGTAGGAAATACAAAACAATTTACTACTATAATCCAAAGACTGAATAAAATACATGTACTGAAAAATTGACATGGACTTCCTGATTCAAGTTATCTCTGCAGGGTTTTGAAGGCTTTTTAAAACCTCCTAAAACATACAGTATAACCATAAACCATAAAATGGCTGTAAAAAACATAAATCACAGAAATCACACAAATTCTAAACTTTTTCAGCCTTTAATAATTTAAGGGATCAAAATGATCTATTATGAACAGTGCAGTATTTCTTAATCATTTTTAAAAGAAACTTTAGCTTCTTAACGTTTACAACGTTTGCGTGTTTCCTGCTTAAAAATGTGTCGATTTTTACATTGGTCTGAACTAAAACAGCAGACGGGCTGACTAAATACGCAGATTCTTTCTTTGAGTCTCAGAAAGCACAAGTTTTGGAGTACACAAAGCAGCACTGAGTTCATAAATGCTACTGTATCAGGCATTACAGGTAACATCAAATGAAAATGCCATTTGTACTTTTCTGAAGACAGTCAGTTCCTTTCAGAGATATAAAAACACCCACGCTGAGCTTTGACTTTCAAACGTGCAGCGCATATTCATTCAAAACATAGCCTTTTGAAGTTTAATCATCACATTAAGCCATTTTGCGATTCTGTCTGCAAATTAAAGCCCTCTTGAAATTATAATTGAGGACTCTGCTGTACCATTTAAGGAATTTTAACTTAAATTGAATTTACAAAATGTAAGACTTTCTAAGAACCTGCAGAAAGCCTGTGATTGGTTACCATGTATAAATGATATTTGTCATTGCACTGCATACTTTAAAGTTATTGTTTTTTACGGTACTGTTTTATGTATCTTTTAAAACTTTTAATCTACATTAAAATTTGTATATTTATATGTGTTATGTTGTTTTATGAGAACGTTAGAGAATTTGGGATACCAACCAAATTTTGTTTTGCTGACAATAAAGTCTGTTTATGACTCACTGTGTCACAATCAAAACCTAAAATAACCTCCTCCCTGTACTGCATACTGTAAAACAATCTTCTCAAAGTAACCAAATTGGACACACTCTTTCAGGGCACAGCCACAACATAACAGTGTGCTGGTCATGTGTATGAAATTTGCAGCTAAATGCTAATTTCCCTCATGACAGGTGACGCTCAAAACTCAAAAATAACTTCATTACACTGTTGTCCTACTAAAAAAGTCCCCACAATCTACGAGCGAGAATGAGAAATAAAGTGGCTGGCAGAGCATCTCACGGTTCTTGTGACTTGAGTTTAATCTTTGGTCCCACAAACGCTGCACCCTCTATTTTCACATGCCCCAATATAACCTTTAGCATTGGTTAATCTTTAGCCTAAAGCACTTGATCAAGTGCCTGACGAATATAGCCAAAAACTTGTTAAAGACTGCTTTGAAACAGCAAACCTCCAGCCTTACGATATTAAAGTAATATTCAAAGAAAGAAAGCTACATTTTAGTTATAGGTTCTCTTACGATTCAAAGAGGTAATATCATGAGAAGTTTATTTGATTTGTGACATAAAATAGATGCACTATGAAATACTACTTTAGTGTCCAGAACTCCAGAAGGTGCTTATCCAAAATGAAAACGTACCCTTAGATCATCTAAGATGTAAATGAGTTTGTTTCTTCATCAGAACAGATTTGAATCAATGTATAATTACATCCCTCGCTTATCAATGGATACTCTGCAGTGAATGGGTGCTGTCAGAATGAGAGTTTAAACAGTTAAATCACAATTAATCCACACCACTTCAGTCAATAAATTCATGTCTAAAAATGTTAATAAAATAAAAAATAAAAATAAAAATCTATGCATAATAATCTATACATAATATTATTCTCTCTAGTAAAAGGGTCATCTAATTTGAAATATGCACAGATCAAGCGCCGTTTAGAAGTCAAAAGATCCAAAGTGATGGATATGCTGGTGGATTTTAAAGTGAAACCACAACTGGGGATAGACGGTTTCATTAGAGGAAGTGTTATTATGAATCATGGACTATATTTTGCCAGAACTGAAGGTTTAAAGTTTAAAAACTTTAATGCTGGATTTTTTTCTCACAAACACACAGCTGTTTGCCTCGCAAGATGTTAATTGATGGACTGGTGTTGATTACTTGTGGATTATTGTGATGTTTTTACCGTTTGTACTCTTATTTTGATGGCACCCATTCACAACAGAGGATCCATTCAAAAAGCAAATTATGCAATGCTACATTTCTCCAAATCTGTTCTGCTGAACTGTTCCTTTAATTATTGACACCCACATTTACACATCAGTGGGTGATCAGAAACATAGTAGATAACATTTTTCCCAAACAGCAGTTGTGAGTAACGCTTGCTTTTTCATTTTTAAATCCTTTAGTTTTTTTGTAAATCCTCAATGACTTCAGTGCGACCACACTCTGAATCATGCGTGTAATCACCGCAAAAGCATGAGTGGTGGATACAGCAGCAGCCTCAGGTAGAATTAAGGGAATGTTTGCTTGTGAACAGGCCAACCTGTGCCTGGCCAAACACTCTCTGGTGGCGCTGTTCCACTGCATGGTAAAACGGTACAGTCGGTATGACTCACTTTTTGCTAAGCACTGATTGGCCGGAGAGAATACATGTCACTTCTTATGTCAACGGAACTTGATACACAAAACACCAGAACTGCTAGATTTAAAGTGACCCCTATTATGCCATTTTAAGCCTCCTAATAATGTTTTGGGAGTCTCCTACCATAGGTTTACATGCATGCAAAGCAAAAAAAACGCTTTTGTTTTCTCATAGTACATTTAATTTCATTTTATTTTCCAGCAATTCACAAATGATTAGTTTGAGGCAGTTCAGTTCGTTTAGGCTATTTTGAGTTGTTTCTTTATTTTGATAGACAATAACTTCATTCATCACGTAGTTTCAGATTAACAACTTTGCAGATCGTTTACATTCGCATAAAGCTACATTACAAACTGCATGAAAGGCAATATTGGAAATGGCATAATAGGGGCACTTTAAATCAACACAACCAGTGAGAGTCACACGCAACGTTTTTTTTTTTTTTTTTGAACGAGCTAGCCATCTGACTGATTAAACTGATGGGAATGATCATGCTAAAGTTGTTCCCAAAGCATTTAGATGCAGCTCGTGTTCCTGAAGGGGAGCTAATTTTTTTCCATTTTTGGTTGCATATGTAGTAAATGTAGCATTCATTAGTAAATCATTATTATAATTATTATTATTTTTTTATATATCATGAAAGAAATGCTGCTGACATTTTATTCTTATTTACTATTAACTACGACTTTTCCCTCATTACATTTCTAATTTGCTGCTTATTAATAATTAGTAAGGTGTATAGTTTAGGTATTGGGTAGGATTAGGGATGTAGAATAAGGTCATTTAGTATAAGGCATTAATATATCCTTGATTACTACTAATAAATGGCTAATATTCTAGTGACATGTTTGCTAATAAGCAACTAGTTAAAAGACCCTAAAATAGAGTGTTACTGAAATGCTTTTATCTATTAAGGATGATAAATAAATGCAGCTCTTTTGATTGTTCTATTCATCAAATGAAAAATGTATCATGGTTTCCTCAAAAATATGGAGGTGCACAACTGTTTTTAAAATTGATAATAATAATAATAATGAATGTTTCTTGAGCAGCAAATAAGCATATTAAAAGGATTTCTGAAGGATCATGTGACACTGAAGACTGGAGTTATGAAGCTAAATTTCAACTTTTATTACTTTTATTTATACTTTTATTATAGAAAAGTGTTATTTTAAATTGTAATAATATTTTACAATATTAATGTATTTTTGCACAAATAATGTATTCGTGATGAGCATAAGAGATCATGAAGAGAATAATGCATATGCACACTATTTATAAACTGAAGCAAAGCAAAAACTGAAGCCAAAGTGTGTAAAAATAATCTAAAGTTAGAAATAATCTAAATAGCTCTTCATTCATATAAAGTATAATACTTAATAACATTCAAACTTCTAAGTGTAGTATTCCAACTAGAAACGTTTTGAAATTGTAATTAAAAGAAAAATTCTTAATTGCGTATATTTTCCTTCTTAATGGCTTGTCCCTTGTGTTAACATGACAACACCATCAGCCTGTCTCTAAGGATTCAATTGCATGACTTTATTTTGGTACTGAAGGGGATAATCTAATTTCAGCAGATAATACATGTCTTTAGGCTTCGTCAAGCTGTGAATGCAGACGTTGTTTTTGAGTCGTAATGTGTGCATGTGTGCCGTCCCATGTATCGAATCGATGCAGTGCTAATCAGAATTACCTCAGCAGATTTCTAATAACCAGCCCAATAAGGACACATTATTGCGATCAAATCTTGTGTGATCGCATAAAAACTACCCCCTTTATTCTAATGCCATAATCCATTTAATTTAATTTAGTTTGTGAGACACAGTTATATATTTTTTAAATAATTGCCACTTGTCTAGTTTCCCTCCAAGCAGTCATCTTGTAGATATCTCTGTGTTTTCTGTTTACACTGTCTTGTTTGTCTGAACATGGGCATTTAATGTGATATTGGACTATATTAAGGGAATAGCTCCAAAATAAGAAGGAAAACAAATAACAACCCTAAGGAAAAGATGGTAATAAACATGACCCTTGTGACCAAGCATTTTTTTTCTCCTCAATACTTGCTGGCCAGTATTACGAGTGCATTTGCTGTGTGGTGTCATCTAAAATATTAATCATGAATACCTGAAGCATGACCATGTTGTCGCCCTCAAATGTGACAAAGACGTCGGAGTCGCACTTCAGAGATGGAATACGGTTTTCCATCATAAAGCCCTGGAGGAAAAATCAACCACAGTGTCTATTTAAAAGAGGCTAAACGAAATCAAAATGAACATTTGGTGAAAATGCACTCACTCTCAGCCCATCCAAGATGTATATGAGTTTGTTTTTTAATCAGATTTGGAGAAATGTAGCATTACGTCACTTTGTCATCAATGAATGTTCTGCAGTGAATGGGTGCCGTCAGAATGAGAGTCCACAGAGCTGATAAAAACATCAAAATAATCCACTAGTAATCCACATTACTCCTGTCTATCAATTAACATAGAAATAAATTTACCATTTAAGGTGGTTTTGACTTTAAACGGTCACTTGTAACCAAAATATGATAATTTTTTATAATGCTTCCTCCAGTGTGAAGGTCCAGCTGTCTTCTCACATCAAAATCCACCCTCATATTTGTTTAGAATGGTTTGGGGCTGTTTTTATGTAAAAATTGCTTAATTTGTGTGCAAATGTTTTAGGTTAAATATGCCTTAATGGGATTAGCAATGGATTAGCATCTTACAAATCTGCAGCTTTTTTGATTTCCCCATACATTAATCGATGGACTGTAGTGTTGTGGATTGTGTTGTGTGATGTTTTTATCAGCTCTTTGGACTCTCATTCTGACGGCACCCATTTACTGCAGAGCATCCACACGTGTTGTAATGCTACTGTACCTTTCTCCAATTCTGTTCTGATGAACCATCAAACTCATCCACATCTTGGATGGCCTGAGGGCAAGTACATTTTCAGCACAATTTCAAGTTTGGAGGGAACTATTGCTTAAAAAATACTACCTAAAGTCTGACCACTTTCAAACACTTTCAAACACATTTAGCATAAAACCAAATAGAAATGAGCTGCTTTGTTGTGACCAATTAATTTATCCAATATGTGCCCACTTAAATTGATTTTTTGAGTTAATTTTGAAGCAGTTTCATTGGTGAAGTCAAGAAAAATAGACAGTATTGTGTCTAAATGTTTAATGTTAACACCTTGTTTATTAAACTGCTGTGTTAAATCACATATGCAGTCATTTTAATGTTGTTAGGACAAACAGCACTCTTGCTCATGTTATATTACCTGACTATAAATGTATATGACTATACCATACATTAAACAAACAAGTACTTTATACAGAGGCCTTTCCCATATAGTGAATTTTGGGGGTATTTTATTAGTTTTGATAGTATTTTGCTAATTAAAATGGATGAAAATAAACATGCTGAAGAAAATGTGACAAGTGCAAAACTCGATGCAGCGATGCTAGAATGTTGCAAATGATTTCCAGGAGGCTGAGTGGTTTCTAGCACATTATTATGTGGTTGCTTACAGGTACAAATCACTTGCAAGCTAAAAATATTGTAAGTTTGAAGCTTGAATTTTAGTAATAATAATGCTTACCTTAACTAATAACGATGCAAACATCTGTTTACAGTTTTTAGTGTCTGTTTGCGTGACAATACATCAGAGCCTTATTGATTAAAAAGCCATGTTAAAGTTAAAACAAGTGCTTTTTTCTTACCTCGTGTTTTGTGTTGCATGACATCAAAAATATTTAATGTCAGATGTGTGAAAATAAAGTATGAATTATACATCAGCTTTGTGGTTTCATGCATTTTAAACATATACATGCTTTTCACACCACAAGCACTGTGAGTCAACAAAAACAGACTATTAATAAGGTTACAAAAGGCATGTTTACATTTATTATTCCAAAAAAGCAAAAACCTATGAGAAATCTATGTTCTGCTCATTAAGTAATTGATCTTGAATTTAATAATAAAAGAATAAGCAAAATCTAATAAAAAAATTGCATTTACAATATAGTATTCAAAACATGTTAATGTCTACAACTTACACATGCCACCACTGTCTACAAAAACGTCAATGCAAGTTATTCTTTGACAGTTCAGGATGTTAGCGTTACGTCTCTGCACCACATGACATTAGTATCAGTGTATATGTGTGTGTTTAGCTGCAAAGACACACACACATACTCACCATGCCGCCAGTACACTCTCGGCAGTCTTGCAGACACGCGACGTTCTCCCACGTGCTGTAAGCTTTGAGTCCTGCGACGAGAGCTTGCAGAGCGCGATTGCTCTGAAGGTCCTGACCCTGACACAAAGCATCATCCAACAAATCTGCAGCATATCTGAAAGCAAACACAAGAACATAAAGACAATTCAAACACATCAAACCCTAAAATACATCACTGCTTTGAATAAATATATATGATCCTGGTGGTTCTAGAGTCATGCTGTAGTGTTTGAGCTATGTTGCACAAATTAATGTATAAATAAATAAATAAATAAATAAAATATAAATATCAAAAATAAAACCTTTCTGATGATTTTTTTTATCTGCACAAAAAGCAATATTTACGTCTCAGTAATTAAAAATCTCTCTCAGACTCTCTCAGTTTGACCACTTTTTTTTTTTTTTAATAAAGCGCAGATGTGTTCGATAAATAATAATGAAACCTGCAGTGGTTTCTCAGAAGGAGGCATCTGAGCTCCTCTTTTCCTTTGATTCTTCTCCTGTGGTATTTCTCAGAATGTGCCAGTGACCTGAATCGCACAAACACAGAGACCTCCAGTGGAGCCCAGTAAAACTGCTCTTTGTGCTGCCACTTTAATGTCATTCAAGGACACATGTATGATGGAAAAGATGATTTTCTTGGTAGTTTTATAGTTTGATGTTCTGTGTAGACACCCAGCCCATTAATAGAAAAATAAGCAAAAATGGTTTATCGCCCAAAGTATGCATGTCTTACAACTTTTACGATTTTGTATAGGCCATTTTACTAGGCTTTTTTCACACTATTTTTGTTTTTAAAATACAATAGATCCTTTTCACATTTCTGAGGTTCTCAGAAGAGCATCTGCCAAATACATAAATGTAAACTTTATTTTGTTCAGCTGGAGAGAAAAAAAAATCAAGACTATCAAAAACACCTAAAAACACCTAAAATCCCATAGACGTTCACTGAAAACTTTTGTACAATGAATCTGATGGTGTATTTAAGCTGTCTATTGCTATAACAAAGCTTAACTGATTGTCTCCCAAGCTGGTTTTAAAGTGGTTTTGCCCACATTTAGCAGGTCAGGCTGGTCTACACAGCAAAAGTGACTGGAGCACAGGTTTTTTTTTTAAGTTTTTTTTTAGCACACCTTCACTGCAAGAATATGGGCTTTTTAAATTGAAATAAAATACCTTGTGTCTTTTATCATATACAATGTTCACAAAATTACCAGCAAAATGAAGACAATGCAAGACACCCCAGGAATACTAATAGTTTCACAATACTTCTAATAACCTACTAATATATATTTTTTCACTCCATAATTCAGAAAATACTGTCAACATCCAGAAGATGTCAAATAAATAAATAAATGTCAGATAAAATCAAGTGAAAAATTTGTGAACAAATCCCTAAACAATAATAATTCCTGTCTAGCTAATATTTACTTTGTATTCGATCAAAAGGGTGCTTCTACTAAATACTGAGCCAAGGGTTTGAATACTTAGGACCATGTGATATTTCAGTTTTTCTTTTTTAATAAATCTGCAAAAATGTCAACAATTCTGTTTTTCTGTCAAT
>JAUCMT010000024.1:17557722-17584684 GCA_032357475.1 Enteromius thamalakanensis | reverse complement strand
TAGGAAAAGGGTCATCAGCTGTGTATGATTACTCGTTTCAGCGATCCTCTCGAAATTATGTTTAAACATTCACTTCATTAAACAGACTGTAAGATAATACTGTTCAAAGGTTTGGGGTCATTAAGATTATATACTTATTTTCAAAGTCATTTAATTCAGTTAGGATTAATTAAATTGTTTAAATACAGTGAAACATAAAATAAAAAATATATTTTTCAAATAAACTTTCTGTTCATCAGATAATTTGGATATTTAACAGCATGACTGTTTTCTACATTAACAATATATTAATAATGTTTCTTGGACAGCAAATCCATATATTAGCGTGATCTCTTTTACTACTCATAGTCTGGATTTTATGTTCATCACTGAATCCTGGAACAAGATTGGTGACTTAACTCCATTTTTACGAACTGGTTCTGGCCACTTGTTATTAGTGAGCGATTTTAACATCCATGTATGCCGTCAGTCCAACTCGCTATCGAAGGAGTTTCTTAACTTTATTGAAAAGTTTCTTAACTTTATTGATAGTTTGCTTCAATGGATAAAGGAATCCACTTATATTCAGGGCCATATTCTATATGTTGTACTCTCTCATGGGTTTGCGTTTCTGATATTGTGATTTCAGATTTTTTGCTCTCTGACCAAAAGCCGATTTTATTTTCTATGTCTTTCCTTAATCTCTCTCTCTCTCATTTTTCTAAGAAAGTTGTAACACTGTCTCGGTCCTATTCTTCTAAGCTTTGGTGTTTTATGAAGTCTTGTTCTTATCTACCTCTGGTGCTACCACGACCAGACCTGGATGCTGACCAACAGTCTTTTAAATTCTGCTTGGCTGGGTGTTGGATGTCACTGCTCCACTCAAGCCTTCTTCTTCAAACTACAAATTTCATTACAGTTGTTTAAAGTCTATTAGCTATCAGTTGACTGTCTGAGTTCATTTCAAGAAAACACTCTACACCTAAAAACAGTAAGCAGAGAAAATGGAGGGGGTTCACTGTGGTGAGAACAGACTTTCAGACACAAATGTTATCAGTAGTACTGTTTTTGGGAGGTTTTTGAATCAGTAAAATCATTATTGCTTACACTTAGATTATACACCGTAAATGCTTTAAATCAATTGCTGAAACTGTCGGGCCAGGTCTGGTGTCTATTTCTGCTACTCTGTCACTCCACTTCTCAAGAAGCCTTCACTACATCCTTCTATCCTAAATAACCTTCGTCCCATTTCTGTTCTACCATTTATTTAGAAGGTTTTGGAAAAAATTGTCCTTGACCAACTGCGGTTCTTTTTAAATCAAAACTGTATTACTGAATTGTTTCAATCTGGTTTTAAATCTGCCCATAGTAGGCCCTTTTCAGATTGTTAAAAAACATCCTTTTACGTAGCTACTGACTGTTCTCTGAGACTTGACACTGTAGACCACTCTATACTGTTATCTAGATTAGAGTCTGATGTGGGCTTAACATGTATTGTTCTTAAGTGGTTTCAGTCATTTTTATCTGACAGAAGATTCTTTGTCAGACTAGATAACTTCTCTTCTTCTGTGGCTCATCTCACCTGTGGCCTCCCTCAAGGCTCGATATTGGGGCCCTCCCTTTTTGCCCTATATATGCTTCCTCTGGGGGCCATTTTAAGAAGGTATGGGGTGTCCTTTCATTTTTACGCTGACGATACCCAGATTTTACCATTAAACAAAGATAAAACTAAATTCAATTTTGCATCACAGGAATAAATTAGTTTTTTTAACAAATCGTATATTCCATCTGTGGAATTTATGGCTGATCAGTATATTATAGGGCAAACTATTTAGAAACAGACAATTTTTAATAATAAAACATGTTTTAGATGACACAGTGCTGGGCAATTATCACAACTGTATATCAACACTACAAGATTTTTTTAAAAAGTACATGAATGTTACAGTAAATACAGTGATGGCAAACTTTTGAAGCTGTCAGTATGTCATTTGATCCAGTATTCTGTGCTTCTGCTCAAAACATTGGGTATGGTGAGTCATTTCTCTCTTTTATCACGGTGAACTTCAGTTTCTCTCCTAAAGCAGGAACATCTCATTCCTGTTCTCTTGACCCTGACATGATGGTCTGACTGTATTCTCACACATCAATGTCTCTGCTCGCACCACACACAGTTCCTCCCATGGAGCAAACTGGGAAATGGAACTTTAAGAAATGAAAGCTTTACTTCTTTCAGTGTTGCTTCGTTAAAACCCACCAGAGGGTGCTGTTTAGAAGAGTATTGGTTAAGTTATATAGTTCCTGTGATAAATTGTCTAATACCTTGTAGAAATTATTTTTCAATGTAGAAAATAAAATATTACTGAAGTGTGTTTTACAGGAAAATCCTAATTTAGGTTTTCTACTTAAAAATTCATGTCATGCACCTTTGTAATTGTAAAGATTTGTTCCACCCTATTTTTTATTTTTATTTTTTTGATGTGATTTAAGAAATCTTTCTTCCGGTGAATTCAAAATTATCCCTATTTGTGTCACGTATCATTAGTGGTGTTTGCTTTTGATGAAACCTTTGACCCTATGTATAAAAGTTTTGGGATGCAACATGTCCCTCAAGGATTGTGTTATAGACAGAAAAATTGTGCAACGTATTATGGAGTGTAACTGTCGGCGGTTTCTCATTGGGCAAGATCTACTCACATTTTCTTCAAAACATCCATTTGTATAATGATATAGTTGTGTAATTGCTGCATTAACACTCCTGACTGTTGTCTGCTTGTTTTGAAGCTTTTGGAGCTGTGCAGATCAGTTAAGGATGATGCGCTGAAGGTGGTCGATGACTTCAAAATCCCATCCTGCTGCATCCAGGCTCCTATCGCTGGAGTCGCCAATCCCAGAGCTACATGGGCCTTCTATCCACAACCGCAGTATCCCAGCAGCACCCAACCACGGTCTAAGCTCTGAAAGAGAAAATGAACATGGTTTTATGAGGGTGAGGGAGAATGATGGAGGGATGTCAGGTTGTTCTTTCACTTTGGGTGGGAGTGATGAGAAGGTGGTTAATGCACTTACAAATGGGATGTTTTATGATTAAGCATCATGAACTTGCTGCTAATGGCCAAGGCCTTAAAAAAATTACATTTGGCATGACACCTTTTTTTCTGGTTCACTCTTAAAAATAAAGGTTCCAAAGGGACGGGTCTTCAACAGTGCCACATAAGAACTATTTTGGGTGTCACAAAGATGTTTTCGGTGCACGGTTCTGTATAAAGAACCTCATTTAACATTCAAAGAAGGCTTTGACCAATAATGTTCCATGGATGTTACATTTCTTTCATGGAACCAAAGATGCAATAAAGAACCTTTCATGAAACATTTTTAAAAAACTATTTTTACTAAAAAAACATTACAAAGAACATTTTGTCCATTGGAAAAGTTCAATGGATGTTAAGAGCTCTTCAGTGCCAATTAAAAACCTTTATTTTCAAGAGTGTGTGAAGAAGGAAATTTCAATTATACGAGTTGCGCATTCTGTATATGATACAGGGTCATTTTTTTTTTCGTGATTTTACCTGAGATGACTTAAAATAAACAGTAGCCATATTAAAATCAAAATTCTCCAAATGCACCAAACATCTTGCACTTACAGAGGCAACAGCTGTAACAACATAAAGAAGTGCCAAGAGGCCGTTTTTTAGTTCAATATTGTGTTGAGAAAAGCTTAAATAAAATTAGTCATCACATAACACAGATATTGAATATTTATGCATTTGCACATACATTGAGTAACAGTAACCACAAGAGAACAGTAAACGGACGATAATTTATTATTGCTGCTATAGTTTTAATGCCATTATCAACTGCCATATATTTACCTTTTTTTTTTACACTTTGAGTCAAATAAAAATAAACAATTTAGGTGTAATCTGCTCTGTTTGGGTCCTCAATGGTATGTCCATTTATGCTTTTGTCATACACTGAGTTTGGACCAAACCTTATTCATGTTTTCTTGAAAAATATCATTTTTTTTCTTTCTTACTAAAGTCTGTTAATGCAGCAATTCCGTAATATTCTGCAAATAAATGGTTCCACTGCCTGATATTTCCAGGTTTTCTGCACTTGTCAATGTAAACAAAGGGAAGACTGGATATTTACTTAAAAGTTATTTTCCTTATTGTCTTTGTGTTTGCATTGGGCATGTTGTCTTATTGTGCCCCAAACAGTGGTTTATTTAATTAATAACTGAATAAAATGTGTACCAAATACTTCGTTTGGCGATTGTAAACCTGGTTTGTTTTGCACGCAACATTACATTGTTTCAAAATGCTCATGATTCACTTGTGACTTGTGCCACTTGTGATCAAACATTATTCAATCAGACGGTACATGAAATATACCACAGACGAGACTAGCCCGTGCAAAAGAAGAACTATAGTGCTTTTGTTCTAGTTTAATCTAAAGTGTTTGTGTACATTAAAGCCTAATGGGGTGGTTTGAAAAGATCCCACCCCCTGAGTTTGACCATCACAAGCCCATCCCACGTGGGCGGGGCTCTCAGCTTTCCTCTTTTCTGTTCAGAAAATAGAGAGCAGATCAACTTATTCTCTATGCGAAGCAGACGCAAGAGTGAGCCTCGGCGAGGAAGTGCACTTAAGAGATCGAGACAAAAGAAACTATTCAAAACAATCCTGTGGACGTTTTTCAAACAGGATCTTAAATGACAGCTGTTCCAAAGGAAACAAATACATCAAGAGATTGAGAGCCATCGATTGCCTGCTATTGGAATTGTACATATTTATTTCCACTTTTTTACAACACTTTTTAATCTCTGGATATTTCAAAATTTGCCCTTTGTTTTGTTGTCTATCGCTAAAATTATGCGTTAAGTTTTTTTTTTTGTTGTTTTTTTATCCGCAGCGGATATGTCTGACACTTCCAGGTGAGTTACTTCGCGCGTATCGTACAGTATGCCGGCTTTCTCTAGGATAATTTCTTTTCTGCACTTTTTCTTTTTTTGTACGATATTGTCTTTCAAAATGGATTACGCGTTAAGGATTTACGCGTTTTAAAATGTGATCGCCGTGATTTAAAACCCAAGAAAGTGTATAGTAAAATTGGGTTATCAATTTGTTTATTTTTCAAAATCAGCTTGGATTATTTTTCGTGTTGCTATTTTATACCAGCGGAGCATAACGCGCAAAAAAACAAAGCTGCGCGCTGCGGCGAGGGGGAAAAGTGAAACTTCAGATGCGCGTTGTCTGGTCGCTTTACGTAGCGTCCAGCCAAACAATGTCGCAAAGACAACAAAAGTTGAGCAGTAGTAGAGACGTCCACCCCCCTTAGTGGCCCATATGTGTTGACATTTAACCAGAGTGAATAATTTAACTGTTTCGCAATGGGTAACGACAGGCACCTGTTTGCTTTGTTTTCTTTTCCGTTATCCACTGAAAAAAGTCAAAATACGGTGAAAACCTGCGGTTGTTGTTGAAGTTCTCCAGACATACTCCAGGCAAAACTCTAACAACGTGTGTAAAATATGTATTAATTCGCGCTTCACTTTCGAAATATGACTCGAAATGTTCTCGGCTGGAAATAATTGCGATTTGGGACGTGCCGTGCGATATGTAATTGTTGTTTGTTTATTTATTTTTAACGATCGTCTATCTGTCGGTGTGCTAGACTGATACTCGCATAACTTTGCGCTATTGTCTGCTGTGTTTGTGTGAACACTTGGAGGCGTCGACGCGCTCCTATTAATAAAACTTTGTTTTGGTACGCATATTGTTTCGCTGTCGCTCTCTTGTTGAACATGAATTAGTATAAAACTCCGCTATCGTACTGTATCGATGGCTGTCAGTAAAATACTGAGCATTACGGATCGCTAAAAAGTCAAATTAAAGGAACAAAAAAAAAGCGTCGCGATCGCGTTGCGTCAAACTCACCGCTTGTACAGTATTCATTACTGTCAGTAAAATGCTGACTTCGCAACTCGCTGACAAGTGACATCGAAGCAAGATATAAGGAAAACCGAAGAAAATGCGATCCAGTTGCGTGCGTGTTTCTAACTCGCGCTCCTACTGACTATAAAGTACTTATTAGCGACTAACAAGTGCATGCGCAATGAATAGCGGTAGGTAATACTTCAACATCGTGACGGAGTTTGTTTTATTTGTATTTTAGCTCATAATTGCTTATGTTTTGCTTCTGTATCTGTCGCTTTTTTGTCATGGTTGCTCCCCGGTTTGTACAAACCGGCATGACTGGCGAAGCTGAAATGGTTCACGGGAGAGCTGTTGGATGTGTTTTCATTTTAAAAGGCGCCACGTAATAAACCTATCTAGATCAGAACGACGAACCAAACAAAAAGATGAAGACGCGCGCAGATGCCGCTACAGCGCGATCTCGCAATGCCGCGCGGTGTTCGACGCGACGCCTTGGCGCATTCTTGAGTTTTATCCCAAAATGTAGACTGTTTTGCTGTAAGGAAGAAATAGGAAGTCGAAGTGGAGCTCGTTTGTGACGCACTTCGCCGGCTGTAGCGTTCGCTGCCAGCCGAGTTTTCAAACGCATGCTAATCGCCACGAAATAGACTGGAAATTCAAAACCCCCTGCCAACAGCCCACACAATTCCTCTTCGAAACACTTGCAAAAGACAGTAATGAGTGTTTTGTTTGTTCTGCAGAGAGCAAACGCTGGCCAATGACCCGGCCTCGCGGGGAAGCGGAGAGAGCGCCAGTGGCGGAGCTGTCTTGCGCTCCGAGCACTTTGACTTCCCTCAGCAGAGCGATGGGGACCCGTTAAGGGGAGGGATTTCCATGTCAAATAGTCACCAGTCGAGGTCACCGATGTGCCGAACCTTCTCCAGGTCCTCTAGTGGCTATTTTTCCGTCGACAGCGATTCTGTGCCAAGTTCCCCGCTAATGCCAAATATTTCCGAAGCGCAAGACGACCAAAATGATGGTAAGAGCCCCCTGGAGAAAAAAGGCTCTATTCTTTGATGTGTAAACACGACACAGACGCGACAAACAGCGAGGCAGAACAGACGGACGTTAAGAATCATTTAAAATTTGTAGCCGGCTGAAGGATTCCCGCCCTTGTGTGACTGAACTCTGAAACACGCGCGCTCTTTGTTTTGGCGAACATGTCATGACAAAATCAATCAATTATAATTATTGATTGAGTTATTTATGGCAGTTAATAATCCGTTAAATTGCCATTTTTAATGCCATCTAAAACTATTCCTAAGGTCAAAGGGCAATTTGGTTTTAGGCCCCTGGGAGTCAGTGGACAGATATATAAAACAGATTTTCTTTAAAAAATATTTAATATTAGTCAAAATGCAATACATTAGTTATATGACAAGCATGTTAATCATAATGTTAATCTTAAAAAATAAAGATATAAATAAATAGTCCAAATTGGCAGTGATAGATTGTACAGGTGAAATAAAGGTGCTTAAAAGTATTAATATAGCCCCATCTCATTGTTTATGAATGTCATCCATTTAAGTGCTTTGAATGTTTAACTTGGCTCTCAGTTTTCCACATTAGCGCAGTGATAAGCATAATGTTTTTAATGCTTGGCAGTGCACTTGTCTCGAGAAACTCTTCCAGAAAGCATGTTCTTCTGATTTATAAGCAGCACAGACCTGCCTAAAGCCAAGTCGACTCGTTTGTCTTAGTTAAAGCTGCTCTAAAAGAAGTAACCTGCATTTCCTCTCTGTTAACATCAGATTGTTCACTGTATCATGTATTCTGAAGCATGTGCTTGCATGTGTACAAGCCTTCAGCTTGGTTCATTCACAATATCTTGCACCTGAGACCGCATAAGCACAACATGTGACCCAACTTCTCATAATGCCTCAGATGGAGATGGCTGATTTGGCTGTTGTCTTCTTGTTTACCTTAACTGTCAACGAGCCTCAAGAAAGCAGGCAGAGAAACGGCCTTAGTGCATGCAGTCAAAATAGACTAGCCGGTCTTTTGTGAAGGCTAGACACAAGATTCAACCATCTCTGTTTTCCCTATTGAGAGCCTGGAGATATGAGATGGCGATAATTGTCTTCCTGTAGCCACTCTTAATGGCGAAGAGAAACAACAATAACTTATCTGGGCTCTCATCTGTTGCTCGCTCGACGGGAGAGTTCCTCTACCAGCGGCCTCTTGTTTATACCTTTAGCTGCTGCATTGTGCTGGCACAAGGTCTTAAATTTACTAGTATGAACTCAGTGCCCCTTTTGAGCACCTTTTGTGGGTCAGACGTCTTATTCTGTCCAAAGATAAATGAGGATGCGGTGATAAACAAACCCAGAACTGAGCTCAAAGTCATCTGACCCCTGCAATATTGATTTAGATGTCCTCATTGGAGATGTTGTTGTGTAGAGGATGATGGTGAAAGTGTTGACTAAAACTTTCAGTGATTGAGTGAGATATTGCCTGGTTCAACTCGTACAGGTCTAGCAGGGTTGTGAAAGGAAATGAGTATCCAATGGTCCTAATATGATTGAGCATGAGAAATAACAGTCAAACAGCTTCTCGCTTGAGTCATAGTGCGAGATCAATTTGAGTTCAGACAGAATTTGGGTAATATTAGCGTTTAGCCTCATAACCTCTGCTGTCGTTCATCGACTGTCTTACAACCGGCAATGTGTAATTCTAGCACTGTTGGCAAATATTTAATCATGATAATGTCTGTGGAAAAACCAAAACAGGTTGTTGCTTGCACCAGACGATACCACAAGATATACTAGAGTAGAAGTTTGTTAGAAGTTACGTCCTGCTGGAGGTTTTTTTTTTTTTATGCAGTTACGTTTATTTAGATACTTAATACTGTATAAAGACTGGTGTGAACTCTGGTTCTTGAAGGAAAAGGGAAAAACTGTAGATTTTAGTAGTCTTGATTTGTAATCATCTTACTGTTTGGTTAAAGTACATTCTCAAGTCTCTAAATATGACGTGGTCCCTTATTCTAAATCCTGGCCTTTACAAAAAATGTTTAATCAAAATTTAAACTGATATTATCATGTGATGTCTCAAATGATTCCTATTGCATTGCAAACTTTTCAAATAAAAAATGAATTATCTGTGATGGACTCACCATTACTTTGGACATTTTTTAAGATGAAGGAGACATTACAATTTTTTTTTTTTATTTATTTATTTATTTTTAAATTTTTTAACCAAACAGAATGTGTCCACTATGAAATAATATTTTCTTAAAGCTGAACATAATCAGAATAATTATGTCAATGCATTTTACAAATATAAATATATAATGTATTATATTATGTTTTGTATGTCATGTTGTGTTTAAATTCGATGTGTTATGTGCTATTACGTCTTTATTGTTTTAAAGAAATTTACTAGCTAATGAAGATTGTTTCTACACCATTTTTTGTCCGTTGATTTGTATTGCAAATTCATTTTTTAGTGTTCTGTCAGATTTATCTTTGATAGACCTACCGTTACATTGGAAATTAAGACATTTTGGCAGTGTTTTTAGTGTATGAGTAACCTTAAATAAAAAAAATAATAATAATGAAAAAAAAAAAAAATATATATATATATATATGTATATCCTCTTGTCTTTCTCAGAGGTATGGTTTGCCGAACCTAGCCACCAGCACGTGCAGATGGCAGCACCTGTCGGAGCAATGGGGCCAGAGATGGCGGTCGCTCGGGAGCTGCGGCGCATTGGAGACGAGTTCAACCGCCTGTACTGTCTGGGGGTAAGTAATATTGAGGTGACACCATAGGATCAAGCACAGGAGATTAATGATGATGAAATATTTTCACTCGCTAGAGCAATGGCTTTCTTTGTCTGTCCAGGGGAGCTAGTTTGAATTTGCGATGGGTAGCCGCCCCCTCTTATATCGGAGTTTAAATCAGGTGTTGCAGACAGAGAGGAGTGCGTACACGAAAGCGGCATCGCAAGTCTCTGCAGATCAGGGCCTTAATGAGGGAAATGTTTACCCTGCTGCTATAAAGGGAGCTTTATTTTCAGAACTTGTATTTCTTAATGTTGCATCACTTCAGCAGTAGTCAAGAAATCAAGGTTCTTCATAAAGAAGCAAGGCTGATGTGGTGTTCACACTTTCATCTTTCATCAGCTCATTCTCCATTATTAGAGTATACAATCATAAGCATTAATTGAAGGATCCCTCTATTTGAGATTTTATTTTATTAGAAAAAAATGGTCTCACTTTATATTTGGTTTATATACATGTTTTTACATTGTACTTATATATTTTTAAAATACCTGTGTAATTACATCTGTAATTAATTTCTGGAATTACATTTATAATAACACTGTAGGCCCATCCCTTACATCTTAACCCGCCTTCAAACCTACCTGTTCTTAACCTTACCCATGTCCCACCTCACTAGCAGCAAAAGTGTTTTGCAATAAAAAAATGAACGCAATTGTACTTATTTTTACGATGTAAATACATAGTTAAGATCATAAGCGAACAAATACTACTATTAAAATCAGCACCACTATATGCAAAATTTGCCAAATCAGTATCAAGTATTCAGTTTAATATTCATATTTCAATTTCCTTGCATTAATGAGCACTTACAATTACATTAGCTAAAATATGAGCTTGTTAGATTAATGTCCAGAGCTGTATGACTCAAGTTTGCTTATGTATTCCTTATGCAAATATAGCCCTGCTAGTACAGTATGTCCACCTTTGGTTATTGATATGAACATGCAAACGTGTTTTCTCTGTATAATGACGTTGCTGGCCCTGATAAGATTCTGTTATTGTATTGGTTAAATCAGAGATAATTAATACCTCCGTTGAAGAATTATTGCCTTTCACCTCTTGGACTCCAGTACTGTGTCATGCTTCCTGTTTGGGCAGCCGTCCAGTTGGATACAGTTCTGTCTGGTAGTATTTGTGTTTATTATGTTGTGTCAGACTTACGCTCTCGACTTAGCTTGTTAAAGGTTTGGAAACCAGTTGTTTCTTTGAGGATTTTAAGTTGAACAGCTTCTCTGTAGAAGTGTAAACAGACAGAGTTTTGATTGAGGTCATCTCTGTGAGCTCAACATGCAAATAGAGCCTTATCTACTCCGGCTATCACTGTCTGGTTATTGCTGTGTAAAATTACCTTAGTCATTGTTCAAGCGAGCAAGACCTGCAAACCTCTTGAAAGATATACCTGTAGGCAAGAGCCCAGACATGCTCATAAACAGCTCAACAGTACATTTATTAGTGGTGGCAACGGTAACTATTTATTGCTCATACTTGGGGTTAAGCGTGTGAACAAAATTCTAACATTATGTTTAACCTTTTTCATGAATTTCCATATTCATATGTACATTCACATAATTTTTTTAAATACTGTCATTCAAAGATTTATTTTTTCAAAATACTAATTACAAAAACAATTATTATTATTACAATTTAAAAGAACTGTTTACTTGAATACGTTTTAATTGAAAGCTGAATTTTCAGCATAATTTCACCAGTCTTCAGTGTTACATGATCCTTCAGAAATCAGTCTAATATGCTGATTTGCTCCTCAGTAAACATTTATTATTAATATCGAAATCAGTTGTGCTGATTAATATTGAAAAACAAAAATCGTACTGTCTCCAAACCTGTGAATGCTAGTGTAAATTGGATTATTCTTCATTTGATCGTTTAGCTTTGTCTCATACTTCACTCTGCCTGTGGCAACTTTTTGTTTTCTTTTCAAAGTTTTTTTTTTTTTTGCTTAAAATAATATCCTTCCAGAACAATCACATGTCTTCAGAGAGATGTGCTCTTATAGAATGATGCATGACACATTTACTGTAAACAAGTGCACTTGATTCAGCAGTGATTCATTGTTGCTGGACGTGTCGTGTTTGCCTGGTTCTCCAGACACACCCTGTAGCCTAATCAGAGGAGGCACTCAGCTTTAGGAAGCTGAGTGCTTGAGTGCATTTTAAAAGCAAAAAATGAGGTTTCAGGCTGGAAAAATGACTGGCTTTGCACCAAGTGAAGATTTCAATTAGAGTGAACTTTTTCATAAACTTTTTTAAACATTTGTAGGCTTTTTTTTTCATACTTTTTTATTTCATGGCAGAAACAAACGTAATTGCCATATGAAAGCACCAAGGGATGTAAACTCATCCCGATGACTTCTAAGGGAAAAAGGTCAGAACTGTGGGATGTAAGCTCAGAATTCTCTGGAAACAAGTCACAGTTTCGGGATGTAAAATTAGAGTTTTTAGAAAAGAAGTGAGAATTGTGAAACACAAACTCAGAATTCTAAGAGAAACAGTCAGGATTTCGGGATGCAAACTCAGAGAGGAGAGAAGTTACAATTTTAAGTATTTAGTTTTTAGGCATTTTAAGTCGTCTTGAAGTCCCCTTTGGAAGTACAGCAGGATTACATGTTTGGACTCAAAACTCAAAAGTAAAGCACATTTCCAATCGAAGGTTGTATCCATTTAATGAATCACAATGAGCAGCCCTAACATTACAGGAGCGTGTGCGTGACTACAGGCTCGTACAGCATCTGCTGTGTTCTAGAAGACTCAGGAAGAACAGAATTCATCCTAACCCCCAACTCAAAACCGCCCACTTCTCTTAAAGACTCAGACTAATAGCCCTGGTGGAGTTTTTTAATAGGCCAAGGGGTCATCTGAAAGGAGAGCGAGAGAGAGAGAGAAAGAGGGAGGGTTGCATGGCAGAGCTGTATGTGTCTGGGACGGCTCAGCTTCATTATGTTTACCCTGCGGTTAGGCTCTGGGCTCTAATTATGCAGTGGGTCAGTCTCCTCAGCGCCATAGAGACGCACTCGGGCCTAGCAAGAGCCGCTCACTGTCAGGGTCAGAAAGGAAACATCCTGCCAGCACTCCAAATGGAGGGGTTGGACTCCACGCTTTTGTTTGTTTCTTTTCTCACATGTCTGTGATGTAACTCCGGGAGTTTGTTTGGAGTTTTGATGCTCCTGCATGTGTTAGTTTGTTTATTTGGATTATGTTTGTTTGACCTCAATATGGAAAATTTTTGAATAATTGAAAAGAACTGTCAAAGAATTGAAGTATTTCCACATTTAAAATGTTGGATTAAACAAACAAACAAAAAATCATATGGACCGTTTACACACACACATATATATATATTAATATATTATTATAATATATAATATATATATATTTACAATGCTCATGATTTTTAAATGCACCATCACAGGCTTGTACATACATTTAAACATAATTATGTAATATGTTTAAATGTATGTACATTTACAACTCTATATTTCATTATAAACTCTATACTTTGTATTATATCACTACTGTGTATTTGTGGTTCTTTTCACTGATCTTGAAATTAACCCATCTATGAAAATTTTTGCTGCTGAAAAAACCAAAAATGTAAAAAATGTCCATTTCACTAGTTCCCACTACCTCGGCGAGGGGCCCGGCGGCCTCCGAGCCCTAGGAGGTTTAACCCTCTTGGAGGCTAGGGTTAACAGATGCTCGGAGCCCAGCCTGGTCCCCGTGTGCCCCCAGGAGGAAGTGGAGAACTTGGCAAAACGAGGGACCCTTCAAAAGGGTCGGCTTTGGCTCGGGTGGCGGAAGGCAAAAAACGCAGAAGCCGAGGATAGGGAGTGAGCGGTATTTAAAGGCAGATGAGAGGAGATTCGCGGGGTTATCAGTAATAAGGAGATTGGTGGCAGGTGCGATCTTTCGTTTGTGCTCCTCCTGAAATATGATTAATTGCTTAATCATCATTAAACATTTGACTTTTTGATAAATGGAATAAAATATGAATGGTATAGCTTCTATGCTGTTATGTGGCTGCTAGGATATTCCAAGTGGTTTCTAGGATGTTACTAAATGGTTGATAGAAAGTAAAGTAAACTGATGTAGACCAGTGGATCTCAACCTTCAGAGATTGTGAGTGTCCTGTGCGTGTTTGTTTGGTGGTTTTTGGAATAATTGATTGAGAAAACCTTTGGAGTGTAGACTTTAATTCCAAAAATACAAATAATTAAACAGTTGATTTAACAATAAAGTTGCTACAGTATCTTGTCTGTGTAAAAATCTTACTCTGATATAGGAGTAGAGTTTGCTAGAGTATTGAAAATGGTTTCTAGGGTGTTGCTAAGCTGTCTATAGTGTTTACCTTAATTCAATTATAATGTCGTAATCCAACCTTTCTGGCCCAGGTTTTCCAAAATATTTACAGTCCCAGTAAGTTCCAGTTTTTTTGTAATGTATTGTGTAAGAATTAGGAATAAGTATTTTATTATTATTATTATTATTCATAATTTCTACTCAGTAAAATCTTTTAAAGCTTGGAATAACTAAAAAAACGCATCTCTTTTGTATAAATGCCAATGTAGTTGCTTAATTTGAATGAATGTTCATCCACTTTCCATTTCTTAAAATCACAAATTTAAAATGATGCTTAAGGACATTTACAGTATAATATCCTCAAGTCTCGAAATATGGGCTGGTCCCTAATTTATTGCAAGTTTATGAGATTTTATTGGCTTGTTTTATCCTTTGCCAAACAAAAATTGTAATTTCGACCACTTAGATAATCAATATCACACTTCTCCCACATAAGATGCTCGATTTGAGGTATTAGGATGAGTTATGTGCCTAATAACGTCTAACACTTTGTGTTAGGGATTTGAAGAAAGCCCTAACAGTAAGTATGAGGAATAATAATAATGATTCTTGGCACCAATAAAAAAATAAATGAAGAAAAACTTGAGCAATCAAATCTCTTTTGGCAGCCTTGTTTATTAAATGCAGCGGCATAAGAACTCAGTGGGAGCTTTCCGTTCAAGTTCCTCTCATAAATAGAAAGATAATCAGAAACTTCAGCTGGGATTTATTGGAGACCCTATAATTGTCCTGGATGTGCAGTGTCTGTTTCCAGATCGTTCGCTCTCCTCAGCATTTCTCCAGTCCTGGCTCTGATAGAGGAGCGCTGGTGTGACATGCTAGCACTCTGTTAGTAAGCACCGCACTAATGCAGAGCAGATGTCTGGCCACAGAGCTGCTTGTCCCAGCACCGCTAATGTCTGCATCTCGCCCTGCAAAATCACACATGACGGACCTTTGTCAGCTCTTTGCATCAATGCTCTTTTGTTGCAGGCCTCTTCCCTGGAGAACTGGAACAGTCCAGTCTATTGTAGCTGGTGAAGTTTCTATTGAGTCATGCGACTACCTCTCAGGAGATGATTGCATGCGTTTATGTTCGAACATGCTGCAAACTTACTGTTTCCCTGAGGGTTAGGGCTGTTTGAGTGACTAGCAGTAAGTCAGAACTTCTACTGTCCTTCCTGGCGCAGCTGGGATCAATTGTTGGAGGGTTTATCAAGTAGATAAGTTGATCTTCCTTGGCCCATTCACACCAAATAAGAAAATTGTTCTAATTCAAGGAAAACAACACAAAGAAACAATATTGTTGGAATCACATCTGGAGTGATGTTATGAACAATAAAACACTCACAGCCAATCCACCTGACGTTAAAGGGCTTGAACATTTAAAGTGGCAGATGACAAAACTTTAGCACATGCTTATGATAAAAAGAATAATATTTTGCATTGGTATGAACACAAATATAGTATGTATCATTACAGTTTTTCTTGGTGCGAACGTATACGATATGGATAGGATTGACTCTGCACGTATTAGAAGTACAATGGTTAATTAAATATAAAACTCTGAAAAACTTTTATTTGGATGTTATTTAGATTAGAATGACATAAAATGGCTTTCAATTATTTTGCCCGTCAATCAAGCACAATAAAACCAAGAACATGCATTAAATATAAAAAAATAAATAAAAAAATAAATAATGCAAATATGAAAAAATGATAATATAAAAATATGATACATTTTTTGTTAATTTCTATAAATTTCCTTTCACAAGTTCACACTTCATCATTAAATAATGTAATTGGTGTGACTGAAGTCCCAAATTCTGCATCTGTCTGTACGCTGTAAAACAAAAAGTTGAGCCAACTTAAAATTTAAAGGTAACCAGCATCAGCAATTTTTTATAAGTTGAGAAAACTCAAAATCTGCTGAATCTGGTTGCCTTAAAATTTTAAGTTGGCTCAACTTTTTTTTTACAGTGTACTTTCATGTCATTACACTTATCCTCACAACAATACACATCCCATCATACAACTTCTCTGTGCAGCTAATATGCTGTAGTTTCTTTGTTGCTCTATGTTTTTCTATTTCATGAGTTGTCACATGCTGTTCCTCCACATAAACCGAAAGCACATGCGCGTTGTGTTGTATTACATGCACTTTACCAGCTCTGCCAATAGCGGACTGGCCATCTGTGAATGTATTAGCAGCTCGCTACAGTCTGTGAGGATTGTTTTGCTGCGCTCTGGCTTTGTTGAGTTGTGGCAGCTCTGTTTTTCTTATATGTGGTCGCTGGGTTTTTTTCCAAACCAGACTCCATTGTCCCAGCGGGATGAGTCAGGGATGCCACTCTTCTTCTCCTGTACACTCTCTCCGTTTCCCCCACCCCCCGTCCCACAGTACAGATAGGACTCTAGATAAACACCATCTTTTGTGTCAAGATTGTTTTTAAAACTAACAGTGATGAATTGAACCCAGATGTAGAAGGCAAGTGCTGATCTGTGTCAACTCAAACCGGGATGAAATTGTAAATAAGTTGGTGAATTTTTTTCCGCAGCGGCGCATAAGCTAATTGTGGCTGATTAGAGGGATGCACCTCTGTCATATTATTCCATCTGCAGTGTCACGCTGGATTTGAAGACACGCTTACCGCATCACTAATTAGAGCCTTTTCCTGGCCTGCTTTCAACACACTACTACTCTTTCATAACAGCATATGAACGGTTATGTAAACTAGTGATAGACCAATAAATCCGATGTTTGGCTGTTTTAGGGTCATTGTATCTGTGTCCAATTAACGGAAGCATTAAATCTCCCTCCAAATTTAAAAACAGAAAGTTCCGACTTGGAATTCTGATTATGTTTGAAGTTGTCCACCATTGTTTACCATGCTTAAGGGGCTTATATTCGTATAGCACATTGTGCATGTATTTAAAAATGATTTAGGTTAATCACATTATATCAGTCATATTGATATTAATGCTGGGCAATATAGCAAAATTAATTAATTGATTCCAAGGTCATAAACATGAATTTTTTATTTTTTTTTATCTTTACATAAACAATGCATGAAATTTGAAGCTGACTATTGCATAAACTTGTCTGAAACATATCCTAAATGTTCAGAAATATTATAAAATAATAAAAATGCCAAATGTTTCTTAACCAAAATTAAGCCATTCCGTTTTAGAGGTCAACTCAAAAAGTCAAGAAAGTCGAGAGAAAAAAATAAAAAACATAAAACAGACGATTTTAGCTTGTCCCTATCATGCAAACATTAAATATCAAACAATTTCTGTATAATCATGCATTTGAGGGCAATATTTGACTATCACGTCTTGTTCAGCGTCTCATGAATGAAGCAGTATTTTTATGTCATTTTTTAGTATTGTATTATTTATATATTTATATAATATGTTTGATGATATTTGTGATTCCTTGATTTAAAAAAAAAGGTAATTGCAAAACATTGTTTGATTTAGTCAACTGATAAGCACATCTTCATTCGTTCCTTAAACGTCAATCCTATTTATCGTCACTGGCCACTGAAAAACACATGTCAGTAAACGTAGCCTCTTCAGATCCAGCTTCTTCATTTTTAAATCAATGTGACACTGCTTCCTCTCCAAAATGCCCCTTGTGTTCAGTTTACCTAAACTCAGTGACCTCAGGAGATATTTAGTTTTGGAAATCATTGACTTGCAGTGATGCGTGGTTTAGCGTTGACTCACTCAAGTTGAAATGAACGTCATGTGAAAATATGCAGCATTTGAAACGAGTGTTTCTCTTTGAAGCAGCTTCGGTTTGAGCGCCACAGTCCCACTGACTCATGATTCTCTTGTATAACCACACACACACACACACACACATACGGTGAAATCTCCCTCCATTTCACTCCACTTCCTCCTCACCTGTTTCCTCTGGCTGAGTACACAATCCCTCCTTGGGCACGTTGTGATTTTTGGCAGGGCTTTTACTGAATTAAAAGCAGCTTTTTTCACTCTGTCTTTTGTTTGCAAAGAAAGTGTTTTATGACAGGGCCTAATTTAGACCCCATGCAGGTCGATTGTATTCATAGACGAACACCTGCCTTGATTCAGTGATTTAGTTAATTAACGAATGTGTACGTGATAGCCAGGTGAGTCTCATAAAATGGGTCATTTCACCCCAAAGCCAAAAGAAAGAAATAAACTAGATTTTGCTTGAGAAAAAGCCTATTTGAGAGTGTGTATATATATATATATATATATGTGATATAAATTTGATATAAATATAAGGCTTCTTTTAAGACCTTTTTTCTCCTTTTGTTTTGCACTTTCTTCATAATTTTACTGCATATTTTCCTCTTCTGTATACATAATTGTATTTACAATTTATAATTACTTTCATTTTTTAAATAAATACACAAATAACTTTTTATAATTATTTTTATTATAGTTTTTTCTTTACTAAATATATAATCTAAATAATATAATTGAGTAATTATGTCAATAATTATGTTATTTTGAAACATTTGTGTTTGGATTGTGGTCTGAAATAGAAGTTTCTTATGAGATTCCCCTGGACTGTTGATAGTTGCCATCTGAGAGTAGATTCTTGTTGTGGATGGAGGGTCACGCCTGCTGTTTTTCATCCTCCTTTCATTACAACAGGAAAGGTTTTTGTTTTTTTTGGCTTGTAGAGTGCGTTTCTTCACGAGTTCCTGCCAGTCTCCCTGGGGGAAATGCCCTCGCTGCTTATCGCAGTCATTCAGCACGCCGGGTGAATGCAGCGCAGAGCTGCAGGCCAGAAAGAGGCCACCTGGTTCAGGTCAGTCGCTGCCAAATCTCACAGACTCGGAGATCACCGGATAACCTGGCAGCTGCTAGTTCCTGTATTGCGTTTGTTGTAGATCTGACCGCCGTGAAGATACTGTAAATCCCTCAAAGCATCAAGGTCTCAACATGGTATTTCATGTGTCAACATGGTGCAGAGTGTCACGTTATATATGCTGAAGGACTTACCTGGGTGACTCTTTACTGTAAAGATTAGCAGCTGTGAGTCAGAATGATTTCAACATGTGCGTACGTGCGCTAATATATATCCCAAAATAGTAGATTAGTATGGTTAACAGTGCTATTTTTAACATTTAAAAATGTCAAATGTTTTAATGGCTTACAAGAATATGCCATCCCTAAAGGACTCCATTGGGGATCTAGTAGCTGTCAGCAGCGTTTGTCTGTTTACATGCACTATTCGATTTGAAAAACTTGACTCCCAATTAAATGCCTTGTTTTTCTCTCATTCCAACAGGCCGGTGCAGGCGGCGCAGGCCCTCCCAACGAACACGCCATCATCATGTGGATGAACGACCTTATCGGACGTGTAATACAACTGTTCCTACGAAGGAGATGATTGACACATTTAAAGCCCAGCAGACGAGTAGCAGACATGTAGCATCATACATCACCCCCTCACCTGACTGTAAATATGTACATAATAAGGGATAACAGCAGCGCTGCTCTTCCGCAACCTCTCCGGGTTTCGGCGTACAGTTTTGGACCTGTCGGGATGTGTGCAGATCTCTGGACGGATACATAAATCGGGAACCCTCGGCCATCCATAGACTGACTCACAGCAGAGTTTCCTGCATTCACATGGAAAGCTGAGCCATTAGATGCTGTGTTAACATGGAGGTTTTCCTTGAACCCCATGTGGAGTGTGGAAAACGTGCCTTCATTGCCTGTTTGCCCTTGACACATCTCTCTTTTTGATCTTTACCCTCTTTTTGGTCTTTTTCTTTATTGCTTTTATTTATTTTCACTGTATTTAATTTGTATATTTTGTGTATAATTCGAACGTGGACGTTAGTCGGTCAAGCGACGATATTAGTGGTTCTGCCTGTCCCTCATGTGTTCATTGGCTCCAGGTTCGCACTTGAGTTTGGTTTGCATAGTCTATACAAATCAAATATAATAGAATATGATAAACCCCAAAACAAAAAATGAAGTTAGAATTTAAATAAAATTGCAATTGAAGACATGACGAAGCATCACAATATATAGCAATTTGACCTATACCATATGCATGATGATTTACCTACACTGAAAATGCATTCTTACTCTAAAGCCAGATTATTAAAGTCTTTTTCACATGACTCCCATTATCCTCAATGCATTGGGAAACTTTAAAGCACCGAGCTAATGCATTGCAAGCTTTGTTACAAGTGGGAGGGACACATGAATATTTATTAGGTTATTTGATGTTCACTCAGTAACTGAAAAGAAGGCATTGACTGGTTACAGTATGTCTGCCACTTTCCATTTTAGCATGCTGCTGAAAGAAACTTATGCTACATCACTGGAGCCAAGTAAAAAAGACAAAAAAATTAATTATTTTCCAAAAGATCCAATCCTTAAGGTGACCCTGTAAAATTAGATAGTAGTAATCCACACATCTCACACAGATTTCCCTCTTGTTCAAGTTAGTCATGTGAAATCCACCGCTTCGACCGACCGAAAGCTGCTTGGTTTGAAAGTGTGAAAGCTGTGTGAGCGACAAGCACTAGACCTTTCCTGGCCTGTGAAGTTTAGCTGAGTTATAAACGTTGATTTGGCCTAAAACGATATTTAAATTTTTTTTTACTTGAACCCTCTTTGCTGCTCTATTTTAAAGAACATTACTCATGCAAGCACACGTTATGCATACAACTCAGAATAAACCTACATTGAACTATTTGTTCCACGGTTCTTACCAACAAAGCCAAGAAAATAGCTTTGCCGTTTTACTATTTTCAACACCTTTCCTGCTAAGTTCAAAGTGCCGCTTTAAGCTTGTGTTTAAAGATGAGAGTCATGTGAAACGGTCTTCTGAACACCTTCAGGTACTCCTAAATCTCGTAACTCAAGCATCGTTTATGCTATTGAATTCCTGCCACTGAATAAATCAAATTGGACAGGCGAAGATGTGTAACTATAGACGGATTTGTTGTATTGACATCTTAAACATTCCACATTTGGTATTTCGGTTTTGTTAGATTTCTTTTTTGGTCTGTTTGTTTGTTTATTAGAGAGCAAAAGTGACATTTGGGGCTTTTAATTGATGATTTCGTTAATGTTCAAACAGCATGTGTTTTGTGAATGTAGTTTAGGTCAAGGGGTTTTATTTGGAATAGCTTTCTTCTGAAGTGATCATGCACATGGAAGAAACTGCGTTAAAGTGCCTTGCTCAAGGACACAGTGGTGATAGATCAGGATTTTATTCACAGAAACATTGTTTATGGTTACACCAAATTTGGGATTGAAATTTTCAACCGTTCTAGTTAATTACCCATGCCCACTAGTACTCATTACAACCACTGTTTAACTCCAGCCTTACCCAAACTGGTCTGACTAAATGAACTTTAACAGCCTCAGGGACTAAGGGAAATACATCTGTGTAGATTTCTTGAACAAACCAGTCTTCCATTTTTACTTCAGCTTTTAGATTCTCCTCCTTTTATTACCGTTGTCCCAGTATTCCAGTAAACAATGCACAAGGCTCTGGATGAGTCATCAAGTATGTTGGTAGAAAAATGATGTTTTTTTTAAGTTGCAAAGATTTAAATATGAGCTGAGGTATTGACTACCTACCGTGAAAGGTATTGCTGAAAGTTAAGGAAGTCAGTTAGACAATTCCACTTGTGGAAGATGCGTGGCCCTGTGTTGTCATATGCATTTGTTTGTATATCGGTTTGTTGCTCTTTGCCAAAATGACAATGTTTAGCTTGTCTACCGTTCCAGGTTTACCACACAATCCAAAGACCTCGTTTTTCAATGCAAACTACATTGTGTCATGTTGCATGTGTTCATTCTTTGCATTTGCTGAAAGATTTATCCAGCATTCCCTTTCTGATTTAGCCCTTTGATTCCAGAACAAACCGTTTTAGTTTTCTTTAATTTCAAGCCAACCTGTGTATTTCTCACTGGACCTCTGACTGAGTCTTTTCAGTCCTGTTGCACTGAACACCCGCATTACCCAATCTGACGCCACCCAGGACCCAGTACATTTGTAGCACAATGATCATTTGTTTTTGTTTGTTTGTTTTGTTTGTTTGTTTGTTTGTTTGTTAAATGCATCTTTTTGTATTTTGCACTGAACTATTTCTGTGCTAATTTGTGCAATACTGCTGTAAATAAAAGCCGCTTTTTTCATCTTTCTAAATACAGATTCTGTCTCTTTTAATAATTATTAATCCACAGATTTTAATAAAACTGATTGGCTTAAGTTTTTTATTAATGCCCTGCTGAAAACATAATTGGATCAACATTACATGTAAATCAAAGAGAAAGAAAATAAAGTAATTTTTACAGCACTAGGAAGGTATAATTAATTCAATATAATCATTTGGAACTGAAAATAAATATTTATTGGTGTCATTTTTGTGCATTGGACAATAAACAGTAAACAAATACAAAAAAAGTACTTTAAATGAAATGAAAGATTAAGTCATTTTGAAAAATGAATCATCAAACATAAACGGATCTAAAATGTTTAAAAAAAAAAACATGATTCAAAATTCAATGCAACTTTTGAACTTTAAGTGAAATTGAAGTTAAGTATTTGGAAATTTTTAATTGTACACCATAAAGAAATTTGTCATGCATAATCAAATTGACTTTTACTCTCAATTATTAATTTATGAAATCTGACCATTCATTGGGTTACATCATGAAAAGCCATTGAACAGGTCGTATTAGGAACACTTTGTACAGCCTGCATAAAAAACATAATGTTGCGACACACTACAAAGACTTGATTTGTTTGTGAGATCTGGTAAGTCTCTCTTCCTCCAAATGAGCGACCTATCAGTGCTATTCAGCAGGACATGGAAAGTACGGTACCTTCCACAACTTGGCATAAACTGTGACATAATTCCATAGTTTGCTTTCAGCCAATCAGGGTGCGGTCACATGACTGCACGTGCACTAAAGAGGAAGAATTTATTGAGAATATTACAGTTACGTCTAACTTAGCATGACTCAGTTAGCCATGCTCTGACAGGACCTGTTGATCTGGTGAAATTTAGGGGAATAAAACGGCTCATTAATGTTGCAATAAGATAGATTTCGTCCCACATTTGTAAGGTGAAAGACATTCTTTAATTGCATATGTTATTTCCAACCAATCAAAATGTGCACAAACAAGTTAAAAACAAACTGCATCACGCACACTGAAAACAAAGCAGCACTTTATTGATCTACGAGGGAAAATTCCAATGCAAATGATTCTCAACACAGCTGAACATTGAACTCCAATGATTTTACTGAAATAACTTTACTTGAGTGAACATTTTGGTATAAAAATAATGCAATTCTTAAATGAATATTTGAAAATTATTATATATATATATTTGTAATTACATTAGCAGTCCTTAAATGCTCTTTAAATGTTTATTTAAAATTAATAAGTATGGCAATATAAAACATATGGTGATAATAAATGTTTTTATTCACATTACTCTGTGTTATAGTGGTCGGTTACTTTGAAACAAATTATAAATAAAATAAAAGGAGATTTTAAATAAATGTTTTACTATCACAGCAATAAATGTTTTATTGTTTATTGAATATTTATTAAACATATTTTTTTTTATTATATGGGGTTGATAAAATACAATTAAAAATCTAATTAAATTAAATTAAATTCCACATAGTGTAACTGAATTGTGTGCATAATTTTACCTAACTGTTCCACTTTTCCAAAACCACACAAATATTTCACACACGGTTAGTCATTTATTAGTCATTACACATGCAGGATTCACAAGATAAAATCTGAAAGATCGGCCAATATAGTCTACAAAAAAGGTTTCCACCAACACACTGGAAAAACAAAAAAACGAAATGTGTCTCTTTCTCTTGTTAATGTTTTTGGCATAAGAAAGGAAGTGCTTAGTGCACAAGAGTTACAGTACTTAACTCACATTATGTCACACACTTCATTTCATCTGAATGACAGAGAATGTATTGGCATTGTTAGTGAGTGTCTGTGCTGTCAAATGAGATGTAACTCAAAGCAAACAGATTTAATTTTGTTTGCTTTGACAGGTATCCCATTTTAAACTCAATTCGTTCTCATTGCACGGCTCTCAAAACGTCACGCCGGGTTCCAGCACGGCCGCTGTTCATTGTTGGTTTCCCTTTAGTGTGAAACCACATCTTTCAGGAAATTTACAGTCTTCACTGGAAGGACACACACTCACAGGTGTGTTTAGCTGCATGTCACAGCTCACCCTTGTGCAGTACATGGTATGCTCAGGATATTGTGGTTTAGACCCCAGACAAACGTCTTCCTCTATTGACTTCATTCACACAGAGAATTTCCATCATGCATGTTTATAAGCTCACCTGGGAGATACCCTCATCTCCAGCACATTGCAGATTTTTTCCTGTCAGGTGTGTCTGTGATACACTTCATTCTGATGAAGAACAAAACACCAAACAACCACATCATTAGCATTTCATATAAATAAATATGATGGTTTTATGGTTTTATCATAACAGAATATCAAACAGCAGCATTTAACAATACTACAACATACAACTGTCATTTCAAAACCATTGCCTTGCAAAAGCTGCTTTACATCCGTATTGGGATTTGCCACACTTTTAAAGTTTGCAGCATTTATTTTACTGGTTAAAGTTGCTTTGAAACAATCTGTCTTATATAAAGCGCTGTAAAAAATAAAAATCAACTTATATTATGCTATAACGTCAGCAGTATTGGTCATGTCAAAATGATCTTTTGTCCATTTATAATAAAACTAAACACCATAGTATTGTACAAATATGATTTCAACTTACAGCACCTTAAGAAATTCATAAATAAAAACATAAATCATCATCTTGCTCCTGTCAAAGTTATTTAAGCAGCTTTTATTCAAAGCCAGTCCTGGAGGCCAGCTTGAAAAAGTAGTTATGTATTGTAACCAACTACAATGAAGCCTTTTTAGAGGATGAAATCTTTTAAAATGTATAACTTTTTAAATGACACAATCCAACACGAATGGTTGTTTTACAATGATTGGTATGCCACAAACCTGAAAACAAAGTAGCAAAAACATTTAGAATTAAAATGATATGTTTGTTTTAGGGGTGTCCTCGAATAGTCAACGATTCGATGCTTTGATTCGAGGAGCCTGATTCAACTCCCAATCTCTCAGTGTTGTGATTATGGCTATATGTGGGTGCTCAGTGTCTGGTTTTTACATAGAATTATATTATTAAGTTAATATACAGACTTTTAAAATAATGCTGTAAATAAGAATCTAAATAAATATTTTAACCTGTGTGAATAAATCCAGCCACCCATATAGATTTTAATTTATTTTCCTTTTCCATAATCCCTGATCAACAGAGGTGCATTTTGGCGGAAGGGATTTAAATCTTTAACGAGACTCAAATTAAGGAACCATGATAAAAGCAGATGCTGTACAAGCATGAAAAAGTAAAGAAAAACAACCTACACAATCCAACACTACTACATCTCTACTACATATCTATATCTACTACAACTCACCATATTATACTGAAACATCCCTATTCTCACACACTTTTTATATTTTGAAATCAGATCAAACTTGCTAGAAGTTGACATGACTGCATGTGCACTAAAGTGGAAGGATTTATTGAGAATGCAATTATGTCTAACTTAGCATGACTCAGTTAGCCATGCTCTGACAGGACCTGTTGATCTGGTGAAGTTTAGGGGAATAAAACGGCTCATTAATGCCGTAATATGATAGATAAGTTTGTAAAGGGATAATTTAATTGTAGTTGTTACTTCCAACCAATCAAAATATGCACAAACAAGTAAAAAACAAACTGCATCACGCACACTGATAACAAAGCAGCACTTTTTACCCCAGCCACAAAGCATGCTGCAGCAGTTCCACTGTATTTTGCTGCGGAAACAACAAACCAATTAACCAGAAAAGCTCGACTTCCCAGAGCCACATGTGTGTGGATGTTTCAGCAGAGCAGGTTTGCTACACTGCTGCAGGTGTGTCTTTGATACACTTCATTTTGATAAAGAACAAAACACCAACCACCACATCATCAGCATTTCATATAAATAAATATGATGGTTTTATGGTTTTGTGTGTGGAGGTTTCAGCAGAGCAGGTTTGATTATCGCCTGTAAAGGTGTGTGCAAAAAATCAACAAATGTCACGCTACAATACCCATCATCGCTAAAAGCAGATAGTTACTGGAAAAGCAACAGTGAGAACAGCTGAGTTACTGTCACACTACTGATCAATCTTTTGTTAACATCTCTGCTGTTTAGTCACTGCTAAAAAGTGGCTGAATTGTGATTCTGGATTCCCAGAATGCTTGAATAATGTTCTGGAGACGCTGTGTGTCATTGTGAAAGTAAAACTACTTTGTGCTTCCAATAGAGGACTTAACTAGAAATCAGTGGTCAAGATGTATTCACAACACTGTTCCTGAACAGATCAACACAAATATTAATATTAGAAACTATTCACATTCACATTATACAAATGCATACAAAATCGTCACCTCGCAACTAGCAAATTAGTGTCTGATTTGTAAGAATTTTTACACATTTCTTTGTAAATTTTTGAAAAATATTTTCTTAGAGGTGGATCTTCATACAGTACTTCATCTTCAACTGTTTCTTTTTTTAATTCGTCAGAAACTTCATACCAAATTACTATAATTGTAAAACAGTAATGCTTTCTCGTGAACTGTTGCCAGCATGCTTTGTTAGCATAATTGGGAGCGTAAAGATGTTAATATGGGGTAATTGAACTGGAAATTAGGTGCTGGGCGTCCGGCCAGAGGAGAACTGGACCCAACTAAGCCTGGTTCTCACAAGGTT
>JAUCMT010000024.1:17526370-17557622 GCA_032357475.1 Enteromius thamalakanensis | reverse complement strand
GCCTGTTTAGCTTCACCCACCAATTTTACAGCACTGTCTGTTTAGCCCCGCCCATCGATTCTACATCACTGCCTGTTTAGCCACACCCACCGATTCTACATCACTGCCTGTTTAGCTTCACCCACCAATTTTACAGCACTGTCTGTTTAGCCCCGCCCATCGATTCTACATCACTGCCTGTTTAGCCACACCCACCGATTCTACATCACTGCCTGTTTAGCTTCACCCACCAATTTTACAGCACTGTCTGTTTAGCCCCGCCCATCGATTCTACATCACTGCCTGTTAAGCCCCACCCACCAATTTTACAGCACTGTCTGTTTAGCCCTGCCCATCGATTCTACATCACTGCCTGTTTAGCCATACCCACCAATTCTACATCCTTGCCTGTTTAGCTTCACCCACCAATTTTACAGCAATGCCTGTTTAGCCCCACCCACCTATTGTACATCACTGTCTGTTTAGCCCCGTCCACCAAATCTACGGAGAGGGAGCATGTTTCTTATTGGATCTATTTTTGGGAACGGAAATGCTCAAAAATGGCAGCTCTGCCAGACTGACTTTGCTCGCAATATTGAATGTAGCATCACAGGAAGTATGGGCAGGCCCAGGCTAGGACACAGGCCCTCCAGGATCGAAGTTGCCCAGCCCTGGTTTAGATCACTTTGCGCATATAGGGCCGGTTTCACGGATAAGGATTAGATTAAGCCAGGACTAACCTTTGAGAATTTAGGATATTTAAGAATTTTTAGAAACATGTCTTACAAAAAATGCATTATGTATGAGCATTTTAAGACCAAACAATGACAATGATGTATTTTAAGATTATGCAGTGCAAGCTTTTTCCAGTTTAGACAGTTCTTAACATTTATTTTAATCTAGGACTAGTCTTAAACCCTGTTCAGGAAACTGCCCCGTAGTGTTTACAATAGAGAAACCAAACTACAAAGATGCTCTGAAGACATCCAGACCCTTTACAGTACCTTATTACTTCTAAATTAAGATGATTTGTATGTAAAATATTGCTAACATTAGGTGGACCCCAGAGAACGGTACAAATGTAAAACATTACAATTAAAACATTATAATTATTCTTATTTACAGCTTTAAAAATGTCATTATGGTAAATTCATTATGTCATTATGATTCCATGGTAACAACTTTTGCCATGTGTGTTGCCAACCTGATCTCACGGCAATTTGTACTTATTTTACGAGGTGGCTAATTCGTACGAATTTGTACGACCTGACTCGTACGAATTCATACGATTTATTCTAAATATTGTACGAATTACCTAAACACAACCCCCCCCTAAACCTACCCATCACGTGGTTTTAGACAAATCGTATGAAAACGTATGAGTGAGGTCGTACGAATTAGTACGAATCGGCACAAATTTGGCACCTCGTAGGAATATGTACGAATTGCTCGTGAGATAGTGTTGGTGTTGCCTGAAACTTTGGAAGCATTTTAGAAGTCAAACGCCTCACACACACAATGACACTTCCTCTGACATTCCTCAAAGTGCTAACTTTAAAGCTAAAACAAGCTGGTTATTTTGGGAATGTGGGGTTTTGGGGAGGAAAAACAGGCCTGTTTTATGTGGTGGTCACACCTCGCAGCAGACAGGTGCATGAAGGGAAGTGGTTGTGAAACATATTTGGCTCTTTTCTCCGCCCGGCCATCATGATGATGTCAGCTGAAATAGGATGTTGTTTCAGTTGTTGACTTTCAAGATCAAGAGGCTGGAATTTTCATGAAGGCTGTGGTGAGGGCCGAGGAGGATCTGCTGTGTGAGAGAGAACGATTTCTGCCGTAGTTCTGAATGAGATATGAAGCACACGGAGCGAGATGCTCTTCTGTCAGGCTTTTATCTCAGCGTGTTTTTGAAGTGGCAGCCGGTGTTTCCATTACCAGCTGCGCTGGAGGAGTTTGCATCAGGCTGTATACGCGGGTGGAAAAGCACGTGCTCCAGTATCACAGCAAAGCCAGGATGTGGAAATAAATTCATCATCAGAGTGAAAAATGGATACCAATTTAAGCAGCATATTGTGTTGTTCCATCTGTATTCCTTATATTAATAATAGTGACAGATAACTACTACAAATTAGTTAACCATTCCATTTGCTGGAGGGGAACTAAGCCTTCATACTGTGCAAATATTTCTTGTCACAAGCCGCTAACAGTTCAAATAGGAATCTACAGGTTTTGTAAATGTGTTTTTTAATTTCATTTATATAGATTGCTTTAAGTTAATTTCTTCTCCATATTTTGTATATAAAATTGCATATATTTTGAATATAAAGAAATGGCATTGCATCACTTCACTATAGATTATGACCAGTTGGTTTAGATGTTGCAGTGTTTTTTATTTTTTTTTTTACAAAATTAAGACATTTTAACAGCTCTACTATAAATGAAATGAAATTAATAGTAGAGCTCTTAAAATGTCTTAATTTAGTAAATTATCAAAACAAATAAAAATATGTGTTTTATTTCAGTTTTAGTTATTTTAGTAGTATATTTTTATGGATCATATATTTTATGGTCTATATACATATATATAAAATAATTTTGTAGTAGTAAAGGAGATTACTGCAGTATGTTTTGCAAGAAAATACTATTTCATTATTTTAACTCCATGTTAAATTCAATGTATGACTTCAGTGTATCATGATACCGTTTCCTTGTAATTGTTTTTGAAACTACTAGCGATTTCTGAATGCTAATAATTTCTACAGCAACTGTTTTGTCATTGTACAGATGTAAATCTTAGGGTAACAGGCAAGTGAACTACAGGCCACAGATTTGGTAGTTATTCAGAAGCACATAACAGTCCAGCATCTCTCAGGTTTCTAATGTGAAAAGCAGAGTTGTGAGATGCACATCTAACTGCAACACACTCAGAGTCCCAACAGTCTTTTCTAATAATAATCTCAGTGGCTATGTGCAAATGTCTGTTGAAAAAGAAAGCCTCAAAACCATCAGATATGCATGTCCTCCCGTCCTGTAATGGACTGAGGAACGTGTTGAGCATGCTGTGTTCTTGAGCACCATTGTTCAGCTTGCTTTGCTCTTAAACACTAAGACATTATGAGCCCAATATAAGGGTTCCTATTGACTTGTTGCCAGCGGTTGAATCACCTCGAGATCTGCGCTGTGCATCTCTGCCGCGACGTGGAGTTGCATCAGATTTGCAGCAGCTACTACAGATAGTAGTAGATGAACTGAAAAAATAAAAAGTTCGAAGAAAGCAATAACTGACAGTAGCATGCAGGTCCTGTTCCGCTGCACCTTGGAGTTCTGTCACTTTAAAATATGTATGTGCTTGTGTTACAGTATACAGGAAACATTTCAGGAAGTATCACAGACTTTCCAAAATCTGCTATGGTAAATATATTTATAAAATATTTATATATTTTGTACGTTGTTTTAGATAAGACAAGCATTCGTTTAAAATATAAAATAATATAATTTTATATTTTTATAAAATAATTTTTAATTATAAAAAAATTAAATATTTTTTTTTAAATTAACATTTACTTTTCAAAAAATACTTTTTAAAAACACACACACATACATTCATACGCATATAAATATACATATATTCCATCTTTATTTAAAGTTTTAAATTTTTTTACAAACAAACAAAATATATACACATTAAATTGCTAACGTGATTTTTATGTAATAATATTTTTTACCTTATTGCCCCCCATTTTTTATAACACAATTCACCAAATTGCTAGTATTTATTGACGCTTGTGTTGTTTTCCCTTTCAAACCATGTCACTTCCTGTAGGGTGAGGTCATTAAGGAAGTGGCTTTTGTTAGTTTTGTTAGTTAAAGGAAATTTAACACAAGATGGAAAGTTACTGTATATTACAACTACTAGAAAAACTAGCATAAACCATTATCAAATAATTACCAATTTTTACAATACTCCCCAATAAACAACAAAAAAAAAAAAAGTAAATTACCTATAATTTCTTAATTATCATATCGCGAGAAAAGAAAGCTAATGTAATTTCCAACTTTAATATTTTTATCTAACATATTAAGACACGATGTGCACATGAACATGCACTTAGGTCTTTGTAATAGACTGTTATGTAAAAAGCAAACAAATCCAAATAACAAGGAAATGCGAGGTATACGTCAGGGAAATGTAAGGGAAATTCTGACTTGTTTGTGTGAGGACATTCCATATACATTGTTCATCGTGTTTCTGTATATCTTTGTGCTTTATGAGAAGTGAAGTAGGTCACAGATCACTCGTAGTAGATGTCTTACCCCTGTCATGCAAGAGTTCGGTGCATCAACCTGAACCATGGCTTTCAAGACACAGAAAAGTACTGCATTTCTAAGCCAAAATGCACATGCATTCAGTCCTGAACAAGTTTCTTTTGAGTGTGGGTCATAAGAATACAGCCATGCGAGATTGTTCTGACAAAGAAAGTGTGACTAAAAGAAAAAGCTCATCGGACAAATATGCAGCTGTACTAGTTCTTCTAGTTGTACAATATTAATCAGGGTGGTGATGGACTAATGGTTAAAGCTGAATTTGGGGACAGAGACAAATTTTGTCCAAGCCTTCTCTCACTGTCATACACTTATAAGGCTGATTTTGATCTTGAAAATATACCCGAGTAGAGGAAACTTGGTGGTCTAACACATATTAGGCTAATCACATCATTTCTAAATAAATAAATAAATGTATCTTTTAAATATATGCTAAATATATGTTGCAAATTTCGAAGCTCAATTAAATACATTGAATTGTAAAATATATATATTTTATAGGCAAGAAAATACATTTCCATTGTTATAATAGCCTATGCTGGATAAATGTAAACGTTGCCTACTAGACCAAAACTACCAGATTTAGTAAGTCTAGATACTAGATTTGACTTAATAAAGTTCCTAGAGAAAAAAAACAACTTTATTTATTTATTTATTTATTTAATGTTCATTGCTGCTCCACACATACTAAAACATGACATTTACAAAACAAAAAACATACTTTTTTATCAAATGTGAATGCATTTTCTTGAAATATATAAATATATATTAACAGACGGAACAATACAATATATAAAACACCACAATAAATTTTTTTATAAATTTCGCGATGGGTGCTAGGTTTTGGGGTAGATGAGTATCACATGTAAGTACATGTATGTGTGGAAAAATCAATTTTTCCGTATAAAATCCATGAAATTACAGTGAAGTAGTTAAGAGCAAAATGAAATGGGTTGTGCAGTTCACATGTTTGAAAAGCTAACATGTGAAGCTAGTTTTTAATATTATTATTTTAGGACTTTTTTTCCCCTGAAAGACATGTGTTATTTGGGTTGTAAGGTTTCTTGAATTGTTCTTTCAGTGATGACACTGCTGTTCAAGCCACATGAAGTGTTAGTCATGCATCACAGATGTTATTCCATGTGGGCAGATTTGACTTCATTTAAAGGTTCTTCTCTTGTATCCTTGTGCGTATCGTATGAAAGTTACTGTGGTTTACCAGATGTAAGTGGTCATGACAGGAGCTGAAATATTAGGAGGAAACATTGACTATAACTTTATAAGTCTTCAATCTTATTTTGAGATGCTTAAGGGTTGAACTTACACAGCTCGTGCATTAGGTAACAATATGTAAAAGCAAGTGGCATTTTGTTTGCAAGAAAGATAACACAAGTACACTTTACATGCACAAAAATGCATTTGTGTTGACTAAAAATAAGTAATAAAAATATCAACTTTTCTTATATTACAAGTTTTCATTTATTGTTGATTTGCATTTTTAGGAATGAAATGCTGTATTAAATCAGGCAAATGAAACATGAGCAAACCTAAACCTCAGTATAAGTAAATAATTAAACCTTCAGAATACAGATATGAATAAAGCTGTAAGTTTGGATAAGTGCTACTTAAGTGGAGAAAAATAAAACTCAGGCAATAAAATAAACACTTAAACTGTATATATTCTTACCACTTGAGAAAACACAAAAGCCAAAAAAAGACAAAAAATATTAAAGCAAATGTCGTTTAAATACAAGATGGCACTTTACATGCACACACACATACACACTTAATTCAGTTTTGAGTTGAAATATATATAGTGTATATGTGAACAACACCTGCGTGACCTTCATACATCCCCGAAATGTCATCAAAACACCAGCAGGTGATTAAAAGACATTTAGCAGAAATACTGAAGAGAAAATATGCTCGAATGCACATGACATTTACTTTATTTTGCAATCTAATACTTTTGGGGCCACTGTACAGTATGTTGATCTTTCATTTGAATACGAAATGTCAAAAGTCCCCAAAATATCAGGCCCCAGAATTGATGCCGTATTGCATAGCACCTTTTTTTCTTTCTCTTTTTCCTTCTGATCTATCTTTCCTTGCACGCTTGCAACTGAAAAAAAAGTAAAAACCCCTTTAAGTCACAAAGCAGCTGCACTTTCAGGTCTGCTCTGGGATTCATTTAGTTGTTCAATGGAATAAACACACCATAAGTCAAAAGTATCTGCCGTTGAAAAAGACAAACAGAAGCGCTGCAGTATATTGTGCAGTTTTACTTCCTTGTGTAGAGACAGATGGGAAAGATGCACCCACTACACGCATCATGCATCAGTGTTTGTATAGGGCATGCATTTAGGCCAAACTACAGTGTGGTTGCGTTTACCGTAGCGTGTTGGACTTTAGCTCTGACTGGGGACTTCTCTTGGTAAAGTGTTAGTGGGAAGAGAAACTTAGCGCTGCTGGTAATCCAGACCATAAGCAAATAAATACATCCAGCCCTCTACTTTATTGCCTTCCTTTTTTCCCTCCGTCTTTCTCTCAGCATGCAGCTGTTTCCAGGAAGGGGGGGCCGCAGTGACTCTTCTCTATACAGGGCAAGGAGGACAAACACATGAGCTGGCCACCAGAGTCATGGAAAATGTGTGTCACCCAAATCCACCATTATTAGACTCCTTTTCTCTGAAATACTTGATTTGGAACCGCTTTGGAAGATGCCACCTGTAGGAGCTTTGGCTAAAATGGAAGATGCATGCTTTTACGGCTTACACGGCAAGCATTGTCTTCCATTGTCTGAAATCTGAAAAATAAAAAAATATTTTCAGCGCTTACTAATTAATTCAGAGTTAATCTTGAATAAACAATGTTTTTCTCAATAGTATCTTGCCTTAAAGGGATAGTTCACCCAAAAATTTGATGTTTATTTGCTTACCCCCAGGGCATCCAAGATCTAGGTGACTTTGTTTCCTCAGCAGAACACAAATAAAGATTTTTAACTTTAACCGTGGCAGTCTGGTAGTCATTTAATGGAAGTGGATGGGCACCAAACCTTTCAAAGTAAAAAAAAACATGCACAGACAAATCCAAATTACACCCTGTGGCTCGTGACGATACATTGACGTCTTAAGACACAAAACTATTTATATAATTTTTTACCTCTGATAGACACCCATGTCCAAACCGTCTCGGGCTCGTGCTCAGCATGAGGCGCGTTCCCTGTGTACACGCTTTGGCGTAGGATACGCAAACGCTGGAAGTGATCTATTACACGCAACAGATCACTTCCGGCGTTTGCGTATCCTACTGTTCAGTTTCTCACAAAAATAAACTGTTTCTCACATCTGAACGAGCCACAGTGTGTTACAGTGTAATTTGGATTTATCTGTGCATGTTTTTTTTTTATTTGAAAGGTTTGGTGTCCATCGACTTCCATTAAAAAGTACCAGACTGCCACGATTAAAGTCAAAAATCTACATTTGTGTTCTGCTGAGGAAACAAAGTCACCTACATCTTGGCCTGGGGGTAAGCAAATAAACATCAATTTTTTGGGTAAACTATCCCTTTAAGAATAAAGTAAATCCAACACGTTCTCACGACTTATTAGTACATATTTTACGGATTCGTGCTAACTCATACGATTTTGTATGATTTGTCTAAACCCCAGTGATGGGTAGGTTTAGGGTCGGGGTTAGGTGTAGGTCATTCATACAAATTCATGTGAATTGGCAACTCTTAAAATACATTAGATTTAGGAAAAATATGAAGTTGTACGAATTAGCCACTTCGTAAAATACATACGAATTGCAGTGAGATTGTGCTCAGTAAATTACACAAGCTTGCAATGGAATGAAAATGACATCATTTTCATTTTTGGCTGCACTAAAGCTTCTTGCTGACCAAACGGTAACTGCGTAACCTCATAAAAGTTCAGGAAGTTGTCCAAAGTGCCATGCACTGATTTTTTTTATTTTTTATTATGTCAATATGATCCAAAAATTTCCAGCTGCAGACTCCATCCTAACCTGTTCCTCATCCCAGTTACCTCCCGCTACACCTGTGTTCCGGCCCTTCACCCTCCAGGACTTCTGTGTACTTTCCAGGGTGAGTCAGTCATCCTATAGGCCCTTTCACTCGCTCCAGCTCAACCCCTTCTGAAAAATCCCCTTCAGGAAGTGTCAACATGAACAGAGCTCTGCCCGGGGGTGGCTCAGACACTTACACAACACCATCTTCTTTACCGTTTACTGCCAGTGAGTGCACAATATAAGAGCAGAGAGTTCTCATGTGCTTTAGCATCCTATATACTGTAGGCCTGTTCACTTTTACTATCGTTGCTTGTTTGATGTATATTGTTCTGTTCAGCAACAGAACAGTTAAATCTATGAAAAAGTTGACATTTATAAGTCAACTTTTCTAACTTAAACCGAAATACAACCAGACAAAACTCACCACAACACAAATGCACAGTAACAAAAAACCTAGGTAAGAGGAGAGAAGGAGAGAATTAGGCAGAAGTCCGTGAAAATAGCAAATTTCAATAGAATACATTATCCTCAGAGAAAAATAAATTACTTTTATTTTCCGTTTATCTAAATTGCTGGAGAAAATGCGTCAAAAATGCTATTTTATTCTAAAATTAGACCTCAAAATGGGATACAACAAAAACCCCTTAATAAAAATTAATCAAATCGGTTATTAGTAAGAAGGTGATAAAATCTTACAATATTCAACAGAATTAAAAATAACAGGAAACCTGAAATCGCTTTTATTGTTTTGACCTGCAGAAATGTAGAAAACTTATTTAGTTTTTAATAAATTGTAACAAAGTTTTTTTTGACCATATACATATATATATATATATATATATATATATATTTTTTTTTTTTATTGTACTTAATATACTGTAGACAGAATTAACACTGTAATACATTAAAAAGCCTTATGACTGTAAATAAAGTAGAACAAACTGAGGCTTACACAAAAAGAGCAGCAGATGTAAATGTGTGTGTACGTGTGTGAGTGGCTGGTGACTCATGAGGTGTGGCTAAGCCGGACGGGGTTATTTTAAGCAGATATAAAGCAAGCTCAGGTGAAACACGCTCTGAGATGGAACTCCTCACTCAGATGTCTCTGGAATATCCCGTATATCTCACGTACATGATAGAGAGAGAAGTGTCCCTTTACTGACCTGCCTTCACTCACATTAAACACACATCTTCCTCTTTTTGCACATGACACTGTCTGTTAAACACTGATTCTATACAGTGACCCCAAGCAGTGGGACACCTACGCCAAGCTTAAAATGGAATATGTTTCAAATGGGTTTTCTAATGTGATGAAATAATGGAGGTGAATACATAAATTTAGATATGGAAGGGCCTGTGATGAGAACGAATGAGTAAAATGTTGGCAGGCCGTCCTGTAGTGAGTCATCACAATCAGTTAGCAGGTTGATTTCACAGGAGTCAACACATTTCAACACACTGACATTTTGTTTCTCCTTTTAAAAAGTAGCGCAAACGCTGTCATGCTATGAAACCAACGCAAATTGAATGCATAATTGTAACATAATCCGAAACTTGACTTGACTTCAACTTCAACAAACTTGACTAAAACTGAGTTGGCATGGCATGAACAGACGAGTCTCACCGACAACAAGGAACAACATCAGTACGTGACAAAGACAATGGCAGCATGCTGGTTACTTATAGGAAACAATACAGGTTAACCAATGAGCAAACAGAACTGAGAGTAATATGACAGGACATAACATGACCAATCAGAACATGAGACACAAAAGCAGGACACAAACAGGGATAATGCGTGAACTATATGTGTGTGTGTGTGTGTGTGAATATGTGCATATGTACTATTTAAATATTTCAATGTATATCTGCTAGCAGGTTGATTTCACAGGAGCCGCCACATTTCAACACTGTGACATTTCGCTTCTTCTTTTAAAAGGTAGCGCAATCACAAACCCTGCCATGCGTGGAATTTACACAATTACAGTGCAACACATAAATACAATGTGAAGAATAAAATATATAAATATATATGTGCACATACATGCACAGTCAAAAATACATGTGTGTGTGTGTGTGAATTCCTTTCCATGTTAATGTGTCATCATCACATGCTTCTGATAAATATTTTATAAAATACACACTTAGAAAAAGGCAAAAACACTGCTACACCATCCTTTTAAAATATATTACGTAATTCACAAGGAAGACCTGGTTTATTTATGCATTTTCCATATGTCAATATAAATGTCAATACAGGTAAAGCATGTCTCTCACAACAAGAAAGTGACACAGGAAGATAAAAACGGCACTGTATGTTACTTTTTAAAAAACATTAGGCCAAATGCAAATACATCAATCTGTATTTATAACAGCTTCAAGTAGCTTCAAATAAATCAGTGATATTACTGAAAGGCTGCTGTTCCAGTCTGGTGCTAATCAGAGCATGTTGTCGCTCTCAGGAAGGTAATAGGCTGATTTATATCTGATAAGCACAGGAGGCTGCGCCTTTAGACACATCATAACCCGCCAGGACCAAAACAGAAACCGTCTGAACATCACGCACTATTTGTCCAAACCAGCATCAGAAACACTTCCCTTATCCCACTGAACCCTGCACCAAACACAGCAGCCTGCAGCACACAGTTCCCTTATCCTCTAAACCAGACTCGTCACATATAACACAGTCTTCCCCAGAGTCCTGAACGGGCCTGTGCGTCTCAGCAGGATGTTTGGAGTCTAAGGATGGATGACACAGCACAACAAACATACAGAAAACATCATCTGCTATCAGCTGCTGCAATCTTATCAGAAGCACTAACAACGATTGGAGGATGGAGGCGGTGATCAGGAAATACACTGAAAAAATTATGATACTTTGGACAAACTTAAATAAATTGTATTGAATTATATGGTTTGGTTTAAAACTTAAATTTGGATTTAATATTCATCAAAATATCTATTTCATCAAAGACAATGATATTCATACAGAGTAAAATGTTACTTAATGTATGTCTACGTATATTTATTAGTGCTGTCAAATGATTATTCAGATCAATAAATTAAAAGTTTTTGTTAATGCAATATATGTTGTATAATGTATATTTGATTAGACCAATATTAAAAAGCATTTAAACGATAAATGATATGGCCATTGATTTTTATCAGAAGGTTAAAGACATTTTGTTTCACACACAACAAAAAGATGTTGATAAGAACATGTTCTGCTTGGGAACTAAAAACACAACCAGCGTTCACTGATCACTCCTGCCGAGGAAGCCTGTGTCGTACATGAGCGGCTGACTCAGGACAACTTACGTTAAATGTATCAATACTTGTGGATGGTTTCAATGTAAATCATTTCATTTTAGAAGAGTCAAAGGAAAACGAGTTTGGTATCTCAGTGTATTTCAGTAATTTGGCCTTGGGAGAATCTTTTACAGTACTTTTCATTGTAGACAATAATGGAAAATCAGTTTGGTCTCAGTCTGAGACTAATTGGAAAAAATTTGACTCATATTAAACTTTTTAAAACTTCTTAAACTTGAGCTTTCACATCAAAGTGTCAACCTGTTTACAACCTTTACTGTAAATCAGAAATGTCAAAGTTTAATTTGATATCTCTCATGAGAAAGAGAGGAGAGAAGCCAATCCTGTTGCTATTATTATAATCTCTTAGCTATAGAAAAAACAACTAAGATCTCACAGATTATAAAGAGACTGACTCAACTTCTTTACATCAGTGTCTTTGTGTATTTTGATACTACACTGAACAAAACATCTAAACCCACCAGATCCAAGATATCATTTAATATCAACCTAACATTCATTTACACCACCAAAACTAATTTACGCTTTAAATTATGTCTCTTTAAAGGCTTTTTTGGCCAAACGAAAAGGGCAAAAGTGATCTCATTTGTAATTTTGCTTTCATGTGGCTTGAAATTTGACTCATCTTCAAGTGTTTTCACACCGAATGCTGGCCCTTTGATTGAGATCTCTTCTAAAACTAGAGGAGACACATGTGAGACAATAGGCTCCTTTTTTAAGAAAAAAAAGAGAGCAAAAATGTCAGTGTGCTCTGTATTTAATGAGAAACACGTAGGACTTTAAAGAGATCTTATTTTGTGATTTTTCTGGCCCGTTGCACAGTAGAAACTAAACATGCTTGATATTACTGCACCAATGATTCATTTCATCTTCGGAGAAATAAATAAAAACATCCAAGTTCATTTTAATTGAGACTTTGATGTCTTGGCAAATCTGAACACAGTTTGAGACATTAATAAGATCTCTCCTGAAAAAATGAGCGTTCCTCATCTCAAGTGGAAAGCAGTTTTTATTTGTTCATTGAAATACCGACTTTTTGATTGAGATCTATTTTGAATAGCCTATAGACTTATCTTTAAAGGCTCTTCACATGAAACTAGAAGAGAAACATGTGAAAACCGGCCTTTTTCATGGGAAAAAAGCCTAAAGATTAACATTAAAATGATCTGATTTGTGACTTTACTTGAAATTGGACTTGGATCTATCTTCAGACTGAACCACTGGCTTTTTTAAATTGAGATCCTACTAAACTAAACTACTAAACCTAAGGAGCCATGTGAGATTCAAAGCCTTTTCTCTGAGTTTTTGACGAATCTGCACACTTGGCAAATCCTTCTCTGAGAAAAAAAATGGTGTTAATTTGCTCTTTAGTTAACGTCCAGGAGAAACAATTGAGACATTTGTGATTTTGCTTTCATTTGTAAAAATGTGTTTTTTTAATGAAATGTTGACTTTTGAATGGTGCTGTCAAACGATTAATCACATCCAAACTAAACGTTTTTGCTTCCATAATATATATGTGTGGAATGTGTGTATTTAATATGTGTATGTAGATACACAAATATATTTTGAAAATATGTATTCACATCCTTGTATTTATAGTCACATAATTAAAAACATAACATATTTCCTTAAATATATACTGCATGTTTGTGTATTTATATATACATAATAAATATACATAGTAAACACACATATATTACGTGCACAAAAATATTTTTTTGGATGCGATTAATTGCATTTATTATTTGACAACACTACTTTTTAAATGAAATTCTTCTAAAGTAGAGATACTATTCCATTTCATTGAGATGTCTTGGTGAATTTGAGCAGTTTGAGACACTCCTTGAGAAAAAAAAGTGCAAAAGTGTCAATTTGCTCTCTATTTAATGCTTAGAATTGCGACTGAATCACAAGACCAGTCTTAAATCGCACAGGTATATATGTAGCGATTGTACAACACACATTGATTGATTCTCCTTATAAGCCAAAAATCATTAGTATATCCAGTACAGATCATGCTCCATGAAGTCATTGTTTAAATTCTCTACAGTAAATGTATAAAAACTTTCATATGTAAACTTGTATCATGACTGCTTTTGTGGTCCAGGGTCACAAATGTTAAAGAGATCTCATTCGTGATCGAGTGATGTTTGCATGATTGCATGTTTTACTCCTGCTCGGTTTCATCTCAGCGTTTGTTTACACCAAGCTGGACAAAGATGGGCGAGCGGGGAGAAGAGCGGCGGAGCGACATGTCAGGGCGTGTCTCCAGGAGCCTTTCGCCCGCGGCACACGCAGAGCCCAGACAGAAAACTCCTCTCTCTCGCTGCATTTGTGTCATAACTACATGAGAATAAACAAAGAGCAGACTGATGACCACACCTCAGACTAATAAAAGCCCAGAGCGGCGCTGGTGGGTAATTGGGGTTGGTGTGATTATCATGTGAATGCTAATATCGGTGAGTCAGGTACTCTACAGTCCGTAACAGACAGTTTCAGGTGGATTAAGTAGAAACACAAACACGCATCTCTCATGCTACGACATACAGCATGAAACGCAAATAGAGTTTTAGGAGCTTGTCAATAGGCCTACCTCTCCGTGACTTAACATTTTTATTATGACACTGTATTTAAACAGCTTTGGAAACTGGGGCATCTGTTTAAAGGTTGATGTAAATCAGTGATACAAACTTACTTTATTAAAGTAAAAAAAACTTTGCGTTCCAGAATTGACTCCTTTTTCCTAATTGATCAGGATCACTCTCAGAATATAAAGGTCAGTCAAAAAATATTTCCCTGCTTGGTTTTTATTTTTTTTCACTTTTACAAACAGCAAATACAAATATCTGATATCTTACAGTTAAAATATTTGGACACATTTGAAATATTATATATTTTGAATACGAAATATTAAATACAAATATTTGTTTACACACACATATATTACATATAATCATATTTTTATTCGGCAAGGATGCACAAAAATGATCAAAAGTGATAATGCTGCAAAATATTTCTGTTACAAATAAATGCTGTTTTTAACTTCATATTCATCAAAAAACCTAAGAGGAAACTAAAAAAAAAATAAAAATATTAAGCAGCAAAAAGAATTTTTTATAGATATAGTAAAAATTTAGAATAAGATATAGAATAAATAGAGCAGCAAAGAATCATGCGATACTGAAGACTGTAGAAATGCTGCTGAAAATTCAGAGGAATAAATTCTGTTTTAAAATATAATAAAATGGGAAACATTTGTTTTGAACTGTAACAATATTTTTAGTCATTTATATGCAACCTTAAAAACAGAAGCTTATTCATCTACGTCCCTAATATCTGTAGCAGTTTTTCCTATTTGAGTGGCATTTTTTCATCCAGACCTTTTCATTTCTTCCCCTGCTGTTTAAATACATGACCTGGAGGCATAAAGGTGGTTAAATATGGAGCATTGAAGGCCTGACAGCTTTAGGCGCCGACGCTTGACTTACAGCCCCAGTCGAGGCGAGCAGGATGGCATCCGGACAGCCGTGAGTCACCACAGTCTTTGTGAAGTGACTCCCGGTGGCCTGTAAACAGATATTCATCATATCTGTATCACACATGCTTTGGCTCCAACACGTCTATCAAGCTCTTTTATGTCTCTCGTCTTCTCATCGTTCCCGCTGACCTTGACTTCTCACTTCTCGCCAGATAAGATAATGGTTATGACACTGGAACGTGTTTGTCTTGGGTTTTACGGGATGGTGCTAAAATGTGCCTAGGAGAGGAGAAAGCTTTTCCAAAAGAGATTTACAGTTGCATGTAAAAAAAAAAAGAAAAAGAAAAAGAAAGATTGGGAACAGTTAGTAAGCATTGTGTAATGAAACAACTTCCTGTATTTTTTGCTGAATCACAGACGAGGGTGTGGTCAGGAAGACACGAGCGCTTGTGAACCAGGAGGTTATGATCCATACGCTTGCTTTTTCAGTTAGTTTAGTTTTCAGTTTATATGTCGAGACATCTTCTAATGTGCTTCTAATTAAAGAACATTAATATACTCATTTCATTATATTTTTCACTCCAATTATTATGCTGACATTATTTGTAATAAAAAAAATAGAATGCACTTTCAAAATAATATTTTGAATTTCAAGAGTTAATACTTATTTTTTCTCAAATTTTGTTTACTTTTAGAAATTATGTTTTAGATACTTAGATAAAATATTTATGTAAAAGATAATTTAAATTAAATTATAATATAGTAATCAAAAAGTATTTGCATATATATATATATATATATATATATATATTTATACTGTATGCATTAAATATTTATGTGTGTGATGAATTTCATTAGTTCATAAAAATATTAATATATTTTGGGTTGTATACTTGGTGTGTTAAAAATTAAATATGGTATTTTTAGGGCTGCATAAGACAAAATTAATGAATCATAATGCATCATTCATTAAAGTTAAATGTGTTATCCTGATAATCATCAGTCATTTTTGAAAAAAAAATATTTAATTAGAAACAATGCACTTACAGTATTAACGTGTGCACTGAATTTGATTATAATTCATACAAATATTGAATAACTCACTGATCTAAATGTATTGTTTAGTTTGTGTATCTAAACTGTTATGCTGATAAAATACTAATAATTAATAATGAAAAATTTAGGAAATCTCTGTCATGCATGGTCTCTATCATTATCGATGTTAAGATACTATGACATATACAAATATGCATGTGAAAGATTCAAAAGCACATAAAATATCATCTTTATGTGATACTAACAGTATTTCAGGGGGTTTTCATCAGTATTTTCCCGCACGTGTCTAATTCTGTCCACTGCGAGAGATGTTTCACCCATACCTCTAAAATAGAGTTAGTTCCTGATTTTATTTCAAGTTTCATATTTAACATAAAGCTGCAATTTACTGACGTTGAATAACACACCTGCAATTAAAAAAAAGTGCTATTTCACTTGCTTTTAAACTAAGTAAGTGCTGCAAAGGTATGTTTCGCCTGTGATACAAACAGTCAAAAGTATAGTAAATGTCAAATGAAGCTCCAGAGGAAATTTGCCTATAACCCTAAGTTACGTCAGCAAAATCTTGACAGGCGCCCGAGCTTCAGGATCACTGCTGCAGCTGCGCACACTCACCCTCTCCACGCAAAAATCTGCTCTGCACCTGTTTCTGGAGACATTAAGAAGAATTTCAAGAAAGCAAAGTATCAGAGCAATCTGCCCACATTTGCTGTAGCACGAGCAGGCCTGTCTGCAGGATGTTTTTGTCTTGAGGGTAAGTAAGCATGATTACAAGTTTACCCATTTCCTCGTATGATTCAAGTAATTACTCCCTCAATTAGACTAATAGACTTCCAGCGCTTGGCATGGAAAACAAATGCCTTTTAGTAACTATGAACGGACAAATGAATGTTTACATCAATAGCCGCGCTTAGAGAATTAAAAATGAATAGTGCGCTAGTTTCAGCCTCCTACAGTAGTTGATTGAAGGTCAGCTCTATATGCAGTAAGTGTGAGATCAGCAGGGACAGAGAATGGTTAGCAGCTCATGATCCTGGCAAAGACCCAGGGCTTTCGTGTCCCGAGGTGACCTGATCTGAACCCATCAGCACTGAGAGACCACCGCTTAAACACGCTGCTTATCAACAAACCACATCAGTACATGATATATGTTGACATTTATGGGAAATGTCAATATTGGTTATAGGATTCATGCATCAAAGCATTAATTTGGCTTTATTTAATTTATAAATAAAATGTTCAAAATATGTTGTATAATAATATTGCTGTATATAAATATTACATATTAAATGTAAATATCATGCCTAATTGTCTTTTATTTAAAATTGATAATTTGACAATCCACTTTATTTTGATATTCATATAATCTGATATATACATATTATGTATACATGATGTATAATAAATAAAAGTACATTTCATGTTTGTTTTTAATCATATATACATATTATGTATATATGATGTATAATAAATAAAAGTACATTTCATGTTTGTTTTTAAAAAAACATAGATTTATAGTGGAAATGGGAAAGTGTGTTAAAATTGTATTTTATGATTTAAAAACAAAAAAACAATCCTAAAACAAAAACCTCTGACATTTATGGCAAATATAAACACTAGTGGCATAATACGCATCAAAGTAATGGTCTCTGTAAGGGTGTGACCCAAAAAATATTAATACACACACTGTATATTATATATAATAAGTAAAAGTATATAAATTCCATATTAAATGATTATTTTATTATTATTATTTTTTTGTTTATAAAAAATGACATTTATGATGCCTAGAACACAAAGCTGAGAGAGTTAATGAAAAAAAGAAATAAGAATAAAATAAAGAATAAAACCTTCAAAGGAAAGAAATATGTTTTTTGTTTTGTTTGTTTGTCAAACATTCTGTGAAAAAAATCCACTTCTCAAATAGCAATCTGATTCTTAACCCACTTTCTGTTTTCTTCACCTACACATGTAACATTTTTATCATTTACTAACCACCGATAAGAACCAACGACACCGTTCTTATTTAAACAATGACTCACTCTAAAGTCACAAATATTTTGGTGACCTTAACCCATAAGTCAGTATCTGACTTTTAACATTTATGCAAAACTCATGATTCAACCGCTTGATTTAACCGACACCCGTTAGTGTTAATAGTGGGAGGAATAAATATGACATCTGCATAATCCAAATTCAGCTGCTGCATTACTCTGCGCTGCATTTATTGCAGATGCATGCACAAACATATCAAAACAAGATCATGAATTGCAATTTTAAGTCAAGATCCAAATGTAGATAAAAATGTACATCATAACTGAACTGTTTGGGTTAAAATGCCACTGCACAATTAGTTATATTTAATTGCACCAAATGCATCAAATGTATTCTTCCTGGTGTAATAACAAAAAACAATTATTAAACTATTAATAGTCACGCTCAGGAAATGCACGGTCCTAAATTCAAGGGAAGCAGAAATGCACGGCACAAAATGTTTCAAAAAGGCAGTTTTTGTATGTCAACAACATGAAGCTCGCATCTCATGTGTGATTGACATTTGAGAGTGTTACACGTGTCCTCACACAGACTCTGGGAATGCACTTGCGCGCATGTAAACCACAAGTCAACCGCTCTGTTCGCGACTGGCAGACAGATCGTAGGAGGACAGCTCAACGTAAACACACCGTTAAAATAAACAGTCACAAGTACAACCACAGAAAAAGACAAATGTCAAACTGATCGTGTTTTTCAGGGAAACATTTATTGCCAGTGATAAGTGTTCATGTTACATGGCTCTGCATCGGCTCATCAACAATACTTCAGCTAGTTTGGCAGCGCTGCTCTGTTGTTTGTCTTTACAAGTCCACAGCAGTTTAGCTTGAAAATAAATAAACCGTGCTGTCTTCGAGTCATGTTGCAGTCATAGTCGCCAGGATGGCAGAATTAGTCATGAGAAACATGGGATTTTCTAAGAGACACAAGTTTTTTTGTTGTTGCTGGGCTTGTGTCAATGATGAAATGACAGCAGAAGCTAATTGCTGTACACAACAGTTGGGTTCCAGAAGTACAATCCATTCGTCTTCTTAATAGAGTTATAAACCTTTCAAGACCGATCTACGCTAGAAAGGACATACTTCTGTAGAAGTAGTAAAGCACCAATTTCAAGGCCGTTTTGTGGGAGGTTATCAAAAATAAATAAATATTAAAACAATAAATACATTATATTTATAAACTATTCAAATATGTTTGTATCATACTTAATACAATTGGTCCCACTTTTATAGTAAGTGGCCTTAATTACAGTACTTACATTTAAATTAATCACTTGGTACAATGCACTTATTGTGTCCATACAATTATATTTATAGAAACACCTATATGTAATTGATGGGTCAACAGTGTAAATATAAATGCACTTACAAATTAACCCACTCTTAAACCTACCCATACCACCAAAGCTGTCCCTAACACAATATGAATACAATAAGTACATGGTAGTTATATTGTAGCAAGTACATAGTAGTTAAGGCCAACTAATATAAAGTGTGACCATAAAATGATACTTAATATTTGTAACACTTTCCCCCAGTTTCACAGACAAGGCTCATAAGCTAGTCCCAGACTAAATTGCATGTTTGAGATGAAAATATCTTGCTCTGACATGTCTTAAAACATGTCAGTATCATTGTTTTGTGTTAAGATGCACACCTGTAATACTTTCTTATAAGGCATTTTTATCTTAATTAAACTCCTGTTTGTGAAACAGTAGTCCTGTTTGTGCTTTAGAGTCACACTTTATATAAGGTGGCCTTAACTACTATGTACTTGCATTAAAATATAAATGCAATGTAGTTATTATGTTCATATTGTATTGCACGTTAAATATTATAATTAAATTTATTTGTCTTAAAAATTTAATCTACACCTACCTGCACTTTTGCCATCTTTATACTATATATATATATATATACTTTATATAGTTGCTCTTTGAAGTTTTAATGGCTTATGTTTTTGTTTTTTTTGTTTTTTATAAATCCTTTTCTACAGAAGGAATGAGAAAAATACTCCTGGAACCAAGACTGTGAATGATGAGTTAATGTAAAACTAACATTGCAAACATTTTGTGATTAAGAAACAAAAAAAAAAAGTTCAATTCTTATATTCGCATTTGCATTTTGTTGCACTGAAACTAAAAATGCTTTGTAAGTTTCCAACTAAAAAAAATGTTTTGTTAATGTGTAAGTTATGAAAACACTATTTCAAACGTTCCAATGTATCCTTTTGCAAACATTACTGGAACGTTACTTTTCAAAACCAACAAACATTTAAATAGAAACCATTACACGTTTCACAAACTATTTATTATAATGGTTTTGTTCTAAAGTTAACAGCAGATAACTCTCAACGGACGCTGTCTTAACATTCTTAAGAAGTTCTGTGAACATTCCCTTTAGCTGGGTTAAAGACACGCAGAAATATGCTCAACTCATCCGTATTATCTCAAGTAAAAACACTTCACATCATAATTATGCTCTTAAGTAAGAACTTCCCAGAAGGACCTGAATGCAGAACGAACGCTGTGCGCTGCGTGAGCGGCTGACCTCAAGTAATGGGGACCACGTCTGACGCCATTCTGCTTGGACGACAGCCACTGCTCGGTCTCTCCTTGCTGTGACCTGCACAAAAGCACACAAACTCCAGTTAGCTTCCAGAGGAAGTACCTGTGTAAGTCAGCAGTAGAAGCAGGGCCTGAGGCTGAGGGCCCTCATCAGCCCCTTTTTTGTGAGTCTCTTTGTTCTCAGAGCGAGCCGGCGGACTTCATTACACACAGACACAACAAAAGAGAACATAATGACCGCCACGGATTAGACTTCTAGTTCATCTTGTTTGCTTTAAAAGGTCAAAAACAAGAAACATTCTCAGAATTTGGTTAACTTTTTTGAAAGGTTCTCTCAAAGTCATGAACAGGTGCTCTTCCAGTGTTAACAGAACAGAAAAAAACAACAGCATTATCTATACGTGGTTCATGGGACAGTGATCTAATATGTTTTAAATGTTATTACTTATCAAAAATAACAGCATCATAATGTTTGCATGTTCATTTAAAACTTACTTTTAATGAAACATCCAGAAATATTCATTCTTTAACTTAATGAAATGTTCTTTTTTGTCATCTGGAGATTTGTATCTTTTTTTTTTTTAGTTACTACTTTATAGAACGTTTCAAAATTAACTTTCTTGTCATGTTTGCAAAATTCTAAAATGGAATGTTCACTGTTTTCATACACGAAGAAATAAAGTTTTAGTACAATGTTTTGAACATATCTACATTACTTGTCCAGTTTGATTGTTCAAATTTAGCCGTGCATGTGCACGTTTCAGGAATATAATACTATAACCTCATATTACCAGCAGTCTAAATAAGTCACGTCAGCACGTATAGAAATAACGCCACCTGAAATGTTTTATGACTAGGATTTTCAAGAAAAATGATTAGGGCTTTAAGATGATAATCTAGTTAACCTCGCTAGTTTACCTTATTGGAAGCATCTAGTAATATATTAAGTAGTAATATTTTCTGAAACTCTTAAGGAAGATCTCATTTTGATCCTTATCTTAGCAAAACCATGCAGCTATGACAAGATTACACTGTATTTGCCCTTCCTACAGAGAAAAACAACATGGTCTGAATGCATTCGCATCAAACAGTTTTTCAAAAATCACATCACACTTTTTTCAATAACGAAGGTGGCAAAAACAAACAGTTTGCAGCCATCGCGATTCAACGGAAAAGCAGCGGCACAACCTGTGCTAGTAAATGATGTCAAAAACAAATACATATTAACCCACGCAGCGTTTAATTTGCATTGTGTATGGCGGCTCAACTTCAACCACATGATCGTGTGTTAGTCCCCCCTCGACAAAGTCATTGATCAAGCACTTTGTTGGTTAATAGCTGAGAAACGTACAAAAGCCCACATCCTTGAAGAATACATGATACGTGATGACACAAGGATGAGAGATTTTACAGTAAAAGATCTGATTAGACTAAAACACGCTATCACAGTAGATATCAATTCATATAGCCTAAATTGAAACTAAAAATAATTTTAAAAGAGCTTAAAATAATTCAAAACAGACAATGGAAATGAATAAAACTGCATTAAATAAAAACTGAACAAATTCATTAAAAACATTATTTAAATATATTATTACTTAGATTATTAGAATTTTCTTTAGACCACACTTAAATTAAATAGAACAAACTGAGATGTTTTTGTGTGGAAAAAAGGGCCCCAGTAATCTTAAAGTGTGCAACAACAGCAAATATTGGGATCAAAATCTCAATATGATCTCACATTTCTCCCATTTTTTAAAACATCCACTGGAAATGTTACGAAAGAGCATGGTCTGAGCAATAACCTTGACCTTTTAGCTAATTCAGTCTTTTTTTTCTCAAAACAGTTTGTGAAGAACGAGTGTAGCATGAGCGTTTGAGTAGGAGTGAACCCGTCTCTCTGTCAGCGCTGGAGAGGACGGTGCAGCTCGTGACTAAACAGATAACAGCCAGAAAAGCTCTCTCAGGGCCTGATGGGAAACCCGACACTGCGGCCGAGTGAGGCTAGATACTGACACACACACACACACAGTCACTGGCCCACACAAAGACTAATGTACACATGCACCCAGAAGAAAAAAACACAATATACACAACTTCATGTGTATTATCAAAGAAGAGTTGAAATATTATAAAATATGCATCATGGACGCTAATAAACAACACCGCTAACTACGAAACAAAACACCTGTTACAACACACAATATGAATTTTTTTGTTGTAGAAACCTTTCCACTGATAATTACAGGAAATGGCAAAGTATGTGCATGACTGAATATCACATGTCACTTTTAAAGTCTGATTTTGTTAATGATGCATGTGTGTTTTTTTTTTATCACTGCATCAACAAGAGTTTTACTGCAATACGAGCACAATACACTTACGTCCCACAAAAAAAACAAACAATGGCAGGTTACGAGAATCTCCTGACGCCAGCACTCACACCCTTCAACAACACGGCGTCCCTGCCCATGAAATATTCACGCCGCTCCGCAGGTTACTGGCGAGCGAGTCTTTGACCTGTTAATTGATGCGTGAGTGAGATTAATGTCTCTGTTTCTCTTCGTGGTTATTCTTTAAAGATCCAAGTGCAAACAAGCCTCTCGGTTTCGGGGCCTGCGCTGATGAATGCTGTAAGGAGAGACTTTATAAAACGCTACTCATTTATGGGTTTTCATTTATCATGTATATTTAATTAATTCAGTGTACTAGACCTTCTAATATATATATATATATATATATATATATAAAATAAGCAAATGCAAAATTGTCAGTATTTCAGCACGTGCATTTTTTAATTTTAATCATGCGAGACATAATCATAGATTGATCCTTTCTTTTAATGCTGAAAAACACAATGCTGTAAAAGATGTGACATGAAGGGGCGGCCTTTTATAAAAAAAATATTATTAGAGGACAGGAATTAAAAATATATCTTGTTAAGTTTTAGACACCCTTGTGTCACATTACGTTGACATTCACTGCTCTAGTAAAGTAGAATTATAAAATATTATCATTACAATTTAAAAACATTTTACAGCCCCACTTTATATTAAGCGGCCAGACATTTAAATGAACCGTTTGCTACAACGCACTTATCATGTACATGTTTTTACATTGTACTTATATTGTAAAACACCTGCATGAAATTACATCAGAAATTAATTTATAATTACACTGCTGACCCATCACTCACACCTTACCCCACTCTTAAACCTACCCATACCACCAAATCTGTCCATAACCTTACACTTATCCCACCTCAATAGCAGCAAAAGGGGTTTGCATTACAATATGACTACAATGAGTACTTATTTTTTGATGCAAGTAGTTAAGGCCACTTACTGTAATATAAAGTGCGACCCAGTTTTATATTTAATACACTTTAAAATGCACTATGATCAAAGATTAATTTCCAGCATTAATACTCCACTCTTTAGTGTGAACAGTTGTGCTGCTTCATATTTATTTTTGCTTCAGTATTATCTGATGAATCAAACAGCATTAATTTAAAACTGCATGATTAGAAATAGCTTTTACCATCACTGTTGGTCAATTTAATGCATCCTTGCTAAATAAAAGTATCTTTTGAATTGTAGTGCACATTACTAATCTCTAATCTTATGAGATATAAACCCCATTTTAACATCTAAAACTATTCCATACGCAAGTAAAAATATACAACAGGATGTGAACATTCAAACAGTATGAGATTTAAGAAACACCCTAACCTTTAACTCTGAAAATGCACTTTAACATTAATAATTGCCATGCTATTTGTCCTTTAGATGATGTAAGAGTAAATATATGCAGGGAACCTACGGACACTCGAGGGGAATATAAGCGAACGAGTCTTTGCTGAGCTCTCGTAAGCTTGATCTCGTATCTATTTCTCTGATTAATGAGCTTCAAATTAGAACACGGTGATTACTAACTGTCTCCAGTGTGAGACGAGGAAAAAAGATGAGCTGTGAGTCCCGTAGGTGGATGGTAGGCGGGAAATTTCTTCATGCACAAAGGTTCCTGCCAGATATCAATCAAAAAAGTGCACTTACTCATCTGGATGAGACAGAGAAGGAGATGTTACGACACAATGGAGACAAAGTCGAGTTTACACTAAATCTTAGAGTCAAATTTGTGCAGTATCTAAAATAACTCACCACAAAGCACTACAGGAGTTAGTCAGACAGTGAGAAAGACAATACGCGGTTTCTCGTCGCATTCATGCCGCTAATTCACCAAACACTATTCTCTCTGGCGTGCTGCATTAAGGAACACTGAGCAGATCACAATCGATTTTCTTCAAAATTATTTATCAGCTCATCGGGCTTCAGATAAAGTTATAGGAATTATTATTCAGACCGTCTGCAGGTTGTGTGGGAGCTGGCAGACTTCAGAGGCGGTGTGTTTTTCTCTCAATTGAGGTCAAGGAGCATTTGTCAAAGAGAGCTTACATTCGTTTTATTTCATGCAAAAATACATCAACAAGGAGAGAAAGAGCACACAAGAAAGTGTCTGAACGGCCGCTGCTGAAAGGGGTTAAAAATAGCACCTTCGAATGGTAAACAAAAGTTTAAACAGGAAGTGAGAGGCTAATATCTGCGTGTGAGCAGACGGTTCATGAGAAAACAACTAAATCCCCAATTCAAATTATTCTGAAAATCTCAATGTCCATACACTGCTGAAGATATTCACGTGACCCTCAGGGGACAAAAAGGTCAAATACATGAGGCCTAGTGTAGTCTGACAAAAATGCATGATGCATTTGGACTGTGTGTTTCACTCCACTTAAATCATTTTGTTTAGGAATTAAGCAGGTTTGTTAGCCATAACCAGCATTAGAACTAAGACTAGAAATCTCTCTGATTTGAATGGGTCGTGTATAAAAAGTTTAACATGCGCATGAGGTCTCTGTTAATTCTGTTGAGTTGCTCTGAAATGCACATTAAAAAGAGGATACACATGTCATTAGGTATATTGAATAAGCTGTATCAAATGAAATACATAATATGAGCATTTAATACATGTCATGTGCTCACATTTAAAAGCAGCAGATATCACAAAACACATTTTGAAATAAACTACTCGTGTGGTACGTTCACTGAAATTATCTTTGTAATCTCTGAAATGTATTCGACCAAATTTCAGCAGCGCGCCGTCCCAATTTGACACTTCGAAATGAATTTTGATGAAATACTCAATCAGTCTGTGAATTGTCGTAAAATCTGTAGTTTCAAATGAGAGAAATCTGAGTCATAACCGAAATGAATATTACAAATTGTCCCTAAGATGTCTGCCTCAAAACACTCATGGCCTGAAAAACAGACTTCTCTCTCACTCTCTCTCTCTCTGACTTTTTGATGGGCATTTGTTGTTGCTGAAAAGGTTAAAGATTTTCCTACGAAACTGAGTGGGTGAGAACATGCTCAAGAGGCAAAATTTCCCCTGTCTCTATAATATCACCTAAACCATCAGTTTCAAAATGACTTCGATTTATTTATATAAAAACAACTACAAGACTGCATGTGTCTCCAAATTAAAGTTAGCACAATAGTAATAAATCGGTCCTTTTATAGAGGAAACAAAGCATGTCAACAAAGGAACTGTGTTTCTTCAGATCTCTCAAAGAAACCAATTCTACCTCATTAAAGCATGTTTAGATCTTTCCAGAAAATTAGCCAACGAAATGTACAATTTAGAAATAATTGAACCACGTTCAGATTTGAGTGTTTATGAGGGATTTTGAAACCAAAACAACCCCAATCCTCAGTCAAAGATCTTTCATCTTACAACAGCAAAATCTCAATTTCCACATTTCGAAAGAAAATATGACAATGCTCTAAAAAAGCACACGGTTTACTCTGCATTTCTACTCGATCAGAATTAGTCATTTGAGGCAGCAGGAGAAGAGAAGAAGCGCGTTTGATGATCTTCGTGGTTAAGCAAAAACTCAAGAGAAAACTGTCGTGGGCAGACTGTCGAACTCTCCTGTCTTTTCTCTCCTGCAACACAACAAAATTCAGAAAAAGAAGAACGCCAAAATATGTGAAAGACAACTGGTGATTTTTAAAGCAGTAATTCAGATGCTAGCGCTGCACACATGAAGGCAGTGCTGATGCAGATCTTCCTGAAGAAGATCAAAACAAATGTTACAGCACTTTTCTCATCTCCAGCTCTTTCATAGCGGCTCTTTTTTGTTGCGGTGCGCCTCACACAATTTAATGCTTTATAGTGTCAAAATATTACATTTTTCACTTTCGTGCAAACTCTTCAAATCTTTCTGTACACGTGTTTGCATTGTCATCTAACAAACCCGGTACAGTTTTTACTAAAAACTCACGCAAGAAATTCGCCGTGGCCCCAGCGTTATGAGCAACCCAGATGATGACGACTCTAAAACGAATAGTTTGAGTAAAATCATACGCTGTTTTTGACTGCTGATAACAAGTTACACCTACACACGAAATTAATACTGAAACTTCACAGTCAACAGACCAGCGTTCGGCACAGCTCATCCACTCTTACCCACATCTCGTTTTTTGTTAAGCATATAATTAAATTCCTTATTATTCTTATATTAGTCAACACTGACTTGTCTAAAAGGACTGCTAAAAGATGCATGAGAAAAATGCCAGAGGAACTCAACCATAATAACCAATAGCATAAGCAAAAGCAGGGCAGATATCCATACAGAACTTTTGGTGCATTTATAAGTGATTTATTTGATAACATAAAGGTCACTAGGTGAAGACACCTTTATGTAAACATGGAAACTTCGATGGCATGCTGTTTGCTCATTTCCTTTGAGTGTGCAGGCTCTGAAATGAATTAGGATGAGCATCAAAAAAAGCAAAAACAAAAGGTAGCAATTTTAACAACATTTTAGAAAGTTACTAAAATGTCCACCGTGTGCAGCTGGGTGGTTTTTTTTTTGCTCTTTTTGCTTCGTGCGGGAGTGTTTATGAGACTGCTGTTAAAATGTCTGCAGCCCTCCTACTGTCTGAACACAGCAGCACACACACACAACCACAGGTGGGAGTACACACACACAAAACAATACACACACATGCACATTATACACTTACACAGGCATCAAACCACTAAGGTGAATTTTGAAATGTAACATTTAGATCTGAGTAGAGTGTGAGCAGATCAAATGTAAAACCTCACTGGATGCATTGATACACAATTTTGTGGCTTTGACCTGTTGTTTTGGATCAGAGATTCATAGATTAGTTTTTAATGCCAGATTTCACCTAAAATGACTTAAAATGATCTCTCTGCAGTTATAAAGGTCAAAGGAAGCAATCTTAATCTTATGGTTTACCAGTGATATTTTTTTAGTATGGTTTCAGCACCATGTGAAATATTTTGCACTTAAATTGCACAATTAAAAGCAACATATATTGTCACTTAATCCCATTGGTTGCTACGTAAATGGGTAAAATATACTTGACGGATTAATTAAAATAGGCATTACTGTACTGATAGCTTCTGGAATATCAATTAATCCTATTAATCTTGGGACAAGCATTATTAGTGCAATCCGATCTGCACTGCAACTGCCTTACAAGTGTGTGCACAATGCAAAAACAACTAAGAGCGGCCCGTAAATTGATAGCTACGAAGGAGCGACTGACGAGTGCAACAAACCCAACATAGAGGCCAGAGCGAGAGGCTTTCTGAATAACGCCGCTGATGCTCAGTGGAGGTTCCTGGAATGTTTGTCTTAACACAAAGACGATGAGCTTAAAGATAAACCAAATTACGCCCGAAAAACAAAACTGAAAAGCTTGTGGTTTTCACAAAAAAAAAAAAAAAAAGAAAGAAAGAGAGAGAGAAAGAAAGAAAGAAAAAAAGTCAATTTATTCAGACCGATGCTGTACTATATTTTGTGGAGGATATGGTATTTTAGCCTGACATTTAAACATCCTATGCTTTTGGCTGGTGCCATCTGTGCTGAAACCAACCCACGCGCATACAAACACAGCTCCCTCCCCTATTATCTCTCAGCAAACTGTTTTTAATATCAATTGAGCATAAATGCACTATCAGAAAGTGCGTTTTATCTTTGACAGTGGCTGATAATCTGTTGCAGGGTGTACGTGAACAAACGCCAATACTGTAGCTCATAAATGCAAACACAAAGAAGCGTTTATTGCATCCTGCACAAAAGGCAACGCTTTTTGCTTTTCCAGAGCTGCAGAAATAGTCCCGTGTTGCGTGTAGTGAGACTAGTGCAGCTGTTCTTCAAAGAGACAAATAAAAGGTTAAAGGTCACAGTAAAATAGGCCGCGCTTCCCGACAGTTTCCAGTGAGGGAATTAAAAAAATCACGAATAGCAAACAGACTAACTCAGACTTGAGAGGACAGATGGTCATTGAAGTGAAGAAGTCACAATTTATAAAAGCCCAGAAGGCCGGTTGATTCGTGTGTACTTAGTTGTGTGTTGAATTTTGGATCAGCAATGCAATAATTTAGCATTTACATTTATGCATTTTACATACGTTTTAATCCAAAGAAACTTAAAAAAGAGCAAATTTGTATATTGAATATTAAATAAAAGCTATTTAAAGTGACATGCGCGGTTGTACGGTGACGCATTTCCATGCCGTAATTGTAAAAACAAGCTCATCTAAGAATAAGCAGTTTCACGGAGTTATTAGTCATGCAATTTGGCAGCAAAATTCACGTACAGTGCATTTTTTAGGACATTGTACGAGCCCATTACGTATTTCCTTGTCACTGCTTAAATAAGTGGCCTTGCTCAATTTCCTCGCTCAAAGCAGAACAATTGTGCCATCGGGCCGCTTTCAAATGAACTACAATGTGGAAGTCAGCTTGAGTTTCACGTCTCAGCCGTGTGCAATTTACAATACTTCTTTTACCGCATCTCGGCTTTCAGAGGCGACAGTCTGCTCTTATCTCCTGTGTTGTCATCATCTTGTTTTCACAATCTAAATTTTCGGGAGCCCTCGGCAGCTTTCCCGTCCATCACGGGAGAAGACTGTAGTGTCTATGCCGTAAAAAGCACCAATACAGATGCTTTGAAGCATCCCATTGGTTTCACAAAGTGCCTAATGCACATAAACAGAGCTAAACATAATACCACGGTTTTCCTCATGTGATGGACAGCAGTGTGTGATGTAAACGCACTCGTCTTAAAACTAATGCACACTTTATTTCAGTGTAAACTGTACTGCAAGATTTCACTGTGCTGAAAAGGATGACGTTGTAGTTTATTTCTCTGATAAAACTTTTAATAGGCTACATTTAACTGATAGATAAAGACACAATCAGAAGGACAATAGAGGTGATGTGGCCATTTCCTGTTTAAAAAACACACACACACACACAAATCTTGTGAACTGGTGCTGTAACTGGTGGGTTGCGAGACAAAAATGGGTCACAGATCTGTTTTGATCACAGAGACCTGGAAAAAACAAAGCTTAGCGCAAATAATAAAATGCAACTAACCACACAAAATCAAACCTAGGGAGGAAAATAATAAAAAGTTAAGAAAGCACACCATTCCCAAAGTATTTTGGTGCCAGTTACTCGGATATGCAAGACATAAGAAAAACCACCTGCTTTAAATAGACATTGCAACTAGAGGTACAATTTAGTAAAGTCATTTATTAACTTCTGAATGCACCATTTTAGAAAGGTGTATAAAATCAGAGTCCTGAACCTATTTTAGATTTAAATTGTCTTGAATGGCATTTTTTAGCCATATTTATGCATTCAAATTTTTGATTTTGAGGCTATTTATTAATTTTTGCATGGTTAATGTTTTCAGAATGATGTAAAGATCAGCCCTAAAGTATTTTTATATGTCAAAATTGCCTTGAGAGGCATTTTCATATGTTTAAAGCAATATTAATGCACTAAAATATATAACTGTAAGGCTGGTTGCTAACTTGGTAAACAATTTCAAAATGGAACAAAAAAAAAAACAAGTCCTGAAGCAGTTTTAGATATCTAAAGTAGCATGTTTATGCTCGTAGCAATATTTACACACTCCAGTATTTGATTTTGAGGCCATTTATTAATATTTGCATGGTGAAGGATTTAAGAGTGGTGTAAAAATCAGTCCTGAAGTATTTTTAGTGCCATTTTCATGTTTCTAGCAACACTCCAATATTTGATTATAAGGACATTTTTAAACTTCTGCATGGCAAACTATTTTATAACAGTGTAAAAATCAGTCCTGAAGCAAAACCAGAGCCACTGATCCACGGTCTTTATCAGGCAGTGCAGTCAAATCGATGCTTCAGAAAAAAGAGAAAGCCTGTCAAAGTGCTTCCTTTCCACTCAACACACACCACGAGTGGTCACGCGCACACACACACACACACACACACATATATATATATTTATATATATATATATACAGGCATAATCAACTTCCCTGCAACAAAAACACACGACACG
>JAUCMT010000024.1:17446004-17471014 GCA_032357475.1 Enteromius thamalakanensis | reverse complement strand
TAAATGCCATCAGGTGCTTGATTTGACATTGAGCCGTATATACTACACACAGCCGTTGTACACTGACGAGCTGCGCAAAATGCCCAAAGAATATGCACAAGCCGAAGAGTCAACAGAGGATTATCATAACAGCCTTATCTGGTCTACTGTATTATAATGCAATGCTTTTAAATTTCAAACCCACACGGGTTTGTCAAACAGCAGCCAATTAAACTCTCACTGCTGTTTTGTTCCTGTCCACATGACAGCATGCACTTGACATTTTATTAAACAATGAAATACATTACAGCCATCTCCAAAACCAAAATTAATATGCACCACAAAGAAAAGCAGCACTGACATAGTGAAGTGGGAGGTTTGATGAGTTGGGTGAATTCGTTAGTCAGGAGGTAAAAACAAGTTCAGGTATGACCCGTTTTATTTGTTATTATACCTAGATAAAATGCAAAAAAATGAAATAAATAATTACTTGGCCAGCTGTTGCAGCAGACCGACCAGTGCTCTCGCCCCACTCCGCTGCAGCTCATCCAGCTTTAGGTCTTCATAGAGCAGATGCAGAACGTAGAAGAGCACCGGGATGTGTGGGAAGAGCAGGGCGGATGACTCCAAACCCAGAGCAGACTCGTGGTTATCCACTCCACCGGGGGGTGACACGGACTCCAGGCCATGAACGCCCACCACAGGGCGCATGGAAACCTGCCAATGGTAGTCAGAGCATCTGAGGTATCCCCAATCCTGTTGATGTCATACAGATGCAGCCATCAATAAACCGTCAAAACATCCACAACAGGAACCCAGCAAGAACTTGGTTAAAAATACAGTAAAACTGTAAAACATTATTACTTGTTTTCTATTAGAATATGTTTGAAAATTCTGTTTATTCCTGTGATGTAAAGCTGCATTTTCAGCATCATTACTTCAGGTTTCAGTGTCACATGATCCTTCAGAAATCATTCTGATTTGCTGCTGAAGAAATATTTGGTATTATCAATGTAGAAAACAGTTGTGCTGATTAATATTATGTTATACTTAAATTAGTTTTACTCTTTTGTAACATGACAAATGTCTTCTGTCACTTATTATTAATTTAATGCATGCTTGCTGAATAAAAGTATTAATTTCTTTGTAATAAATTCTCTAAATCTTAATCGGAAATGCATACAGTACGCTTTATTAGCCTTTCTGTAAATCAAATGTCAACATTTTACACTGTAGTTCAAGCTGTTAGGCACAGACGACCAGATGTAAAGAGAGGATCTTTGACATGTCTAGGGACACCCACCTCATCTGAACCAGTGTCAGCAGGTCGGGCCTTCTTCGGGGCTATTACTGGAGAGAGTGGAACTTCAAAATGAAGCTGTGGAGATGACAATTGTGTTAAAGGTCAAAAAGTATGTAATTTACTAACTGCAAACATCCCTGACAGCCAGCATTTTGCTGTTGTTTTTTGCTAAATGAATAGTGCTGTTTTAATAAAGTATTTTGTTTTGATAAATCTGTCAAATAAATAAATTTTTTTTAAAAATTTAACAAATAACAAATAATTAAATTAATAAAAGGCACATTTTCACTTATTTCTTATGACCTAAAAATGTCTGATTTCAATAAAATGACAAAAACATTTTGAACAAAAAAAATTATAATTGCACTGGGGGAAAAAAAAATTATATAATTTTTTTTTTAATTATATCAATCGTTACAATTTAATGTTTAATCTGAACTGTGATATACATTTAATAAATGTATAAAAAATTATATTTATTTATTCATTTATTTAAAAAAACATGTAGGCAAAAAAAGATCTACAAAACAAGAAAGTCAGAAATTAATTATACTGAAAAATATATAACTGTATCAATAATTGCTATTTAATTTGTAGAAAATGCTTTAATGTGAAGTAAACTGTTTCCTGTGCTTACCTGACATTTAAACCATTTTTTTCCAAGTCATGTAAAGTTTGAATTAAATTAAATGCTTGATCAATATTTGTGAGCTATCACAGGCTCATGGTCACCCAACACAAACACCCACACAGAGGTCAGACCAAAGACACACTCACATTGCGTGTCCACGTCAGTCTTTCTGTGTTGTAACCCATCATTGTCATTAGGCATGTAACAAACAGATTCCACTCCAGGTGCATGCTGGGACCTCCAGGGGCATTGTAACTGTTGTACCACTTGACCAGCACTTTCATGGCAGTGTCCTTGGGTAAAATAAACCTGATGGCCTGCAGGCAACGCTTGACTGTGGGAGTAAAAGAAAGATTAGGAGTTAATAACAGAAGTCAACAGTAAAACAATAGTAAGGTATTGTACTATTCATGTACTATAACATCTGTAACATCTTGGTCTCTTGATAAGGACTAAATGCCACCCTGTGAACCTATGTGAAATCATTTTATCATTCGGCATTCAAAAATCGACTAGTAAAATTAGCAAACCTCGATGTAGAGCTAAGTGATTGGAGGAATCATACATATTTGGTGCAAAAATATTTATGCATCAAAATGTTTTGTAACGTGACTTTTTCTTCAAATTTTGGATTAATAATACACAATTCCTACTTTATTTCTCCAAATTTTATGTTAAAATCTTACATTTTGAGAGTTGAAAACCTCTTAATTCTGACATTTTTTCTTGCATATCAATTTTGAGCAAACTTCTTGTAGTTCAGACCTTTTTTTTTGTTCTTGTAGTTCACAATACACCAGTCATAAGTGTCTACACCGCGTTCCAAATTATTATGCAAGTTAAAATTCTGGTCATATTTTTTTTTACAAGAACATTTTACCAGTCCCAAACCACAGCAATCTTAATAACTACTATTGATTTTGTATTTAATCATATTTAAGTGATGTGTAATTGTCTAGGAAGGCTGAGAGTCAAAAACTTATTTAATCGAATTATTTGGCAAGCTTTCTTTTTCCAGATAAAATTAGCCTAGAAAAAGACTAAACTCTGACTAACAGTAAAACAATATTAAACGCCCATTAGAAGGATGCAGGTTCTCAAGACACTTAGCTTGAGTACAAAATCCCAATAAATGAGAATGCAGTATAAAATAATGTTGAAATCTGAAAGGTGAATAAATAAGCTTGTATGGTTATGATGTATGGTTTGTTAGGATCTGACATTATTTGGCAGAGATAAAAACATTTGCATATCTGCAATCTGAGGGTGCCAAAAAAAATAAATAAATAAAAATTCTGAATATTAAGAAAATCACCTTTAAAGGCGTCCAAATAAAGTTCTTATCAATGCTTATTATTAATAAAATATTATGTTTTAATATATTTATGGTAGGAAATTTACAAAATATCTTCATGGAACATAATCTTTACTTGATAACCTAACGTTTTTTGGCCTAATTTTTTTTTTTGTTAAATGTATTTTTGTCTATTGCTTTAAATGTACACCAGCAGGTTTTTTTGTTTTTGTGGTCCAGGGTCACATATAATACACATTACAAAAACCAAAGTTAAATACTCGTTTAAATCGCTAAACCCAAGAATAAGCAATCATAATAATGACGCATGGCTTAGCAAACACGACTAATACATGTTATTTAGTCAACTGTCACCACTCATCTCTGATGAATTAATACCATATTATTAGATTAACATTAAACATAACATCATTTTTAGCTCATATCTCCCACCCCCACGTGTGTAGATCAAAATTAAAAGTGTAGGTGAAGATAATGGAGATGAAGGTTGTAGCGGAGGTGATCCTATAGAAGAGTGCACACGGAGGGGGCCGTCACTTCAAAGGAGCTGGAAGGCACATCTGAGTGAGGGGGTGGAGATCGGAGGGTCGGGACACTACACTTGAGAGGGTTTTAAAGATGACTGTTTGCCAAAATCTTTGACTGCGTGATACAGAGAGGAAGAGGATGTTGAGATCTGAGGGTGGAGGGATGCATGGGGTTTGGTTTGCTTTGCTTTGATTGGATTTCTGCAGCAAGATGAAATGAAGAAGAGAGTGTAGGACTTTTCCAACCTTTATGTAGTTTGTTGGTCAAAAGCCTTTATATTTATCCATAATTCCTAAACATCCCAGCTGAACCACGACTCACTACTTTTCAGTGTTTCAAGTTAGTCACGAAAAAGTGAGTGGTAGCTAGATGTAAAGAAACCAGCATTGGGGACCGTACAGAGCTTATTTCTATCAGAAGAAATTTCTATTTCTATTTCTATTGGAGAAAAAACGGCACATAAGGCAAGATAAGCTTTTATTCTAGTGTGCCACTTGCATAAACACAGCATCTGCAGGGACGGCCTAATGAAAACCTTGGATCAAAGCGGGCCAGCTCGGGCTAGAGGAGTGGTTATGAACAAAGGTTCACAGCACAAGTTTACAGATAACGCAAGCATTAAAGACTTTTTAAAATAGTTTGAGCTTAGATAGCAGCGAGTGTTCGAAATCATTTCTGTTTGAGATCTGATAGGAATTACGATCCCCACTCGTGGCAGAAATATTTACAAGCGATGCTAGCCATTAACGTTACCATATTAAACATTGTAAACACAACCGCTTAAAATTCAGATGCAAGCTTCTCATACTCATAATCATAACATAATCATATCATAATCGTGTATTTATTTAGTAACATTTTATCTGTCATAAGTCTCATCTACGCTCCGAGTATGTCATAAAAATATAGCTAATATTAATGGTTTTGTTCCGGCCATATTTTTGATGGAAAAAATATAGAAATGCGATGTGTGCCTACAACTAAACAAACAGACTAGACTGAAAATATGTGCCCTCTTTCTTTTGTGAAATTACAGTTTATATCACTTTATTTTTGTGAGACAAATATTTTCATAAATTCATTCATTATTGTAAAATTATGCTTTTGGATTTAAATCTTTAACGAATTGCAACACAAACCAACGGCTGCTTTTACCATCTTTGTTTTAATCGCATTGTGAAATGCTGGGGTTGCGGGCCCGACCCGTTTAAAGCATTGGCAGCTTATATCTCAAATATCCTTTTTTCATATAAAACATGTTTTAGTACATTCCATTTTGTATTAATATTAATGCACTTAATCATATATAACTGTCCCAAAGTGAATCTTCTGTTAAATTAGAAATCTGAAGAAAGATGCACACTGGCAAATGTTAGAGATATAATTTATGTGCCATAAAATCGAAATTGCAAGATACAACCTTGCAATTCTGATAATAAAAAGTTAATTCAATTAAAAATTGTCAGAGACAAAAATAAGAAAAATTCAGAATTTACTTGTATTGATAGTTTTTCAAGTGTGAGGGTTTTACAGGGGGAAAAAAAACTGTTACAGTGTTTTGCCAAGACATGCATGAATATTAATAGTCCTCATAATTTGGTTTAGTAATTTAAACAAACCTCTTTTTCAAAGTATTAAAATTCAGCATTTTCAGCAATTTCCCACATGCTTTTACTACAGACATGAACAAATCCTGAAAACGCACAGCTTGTTGAGTCACATCTCAGAGTTCAGCGATGCATCAGAGCTACTTTGTTATTTCATACACTTGCCTCATAAATACTAAAGAATTCATTCCTCCTGCTTCATCACTAGTTCTAGAAAACCAAAGTAAATCTAAAATGGCATTTTCCACTTCTTTTCTTTCTCTGTTATCGTTCAGCGTCATACCACCACACTCTCAATGACTCTGCCTGAAGCTTAATTAGCAAACAAACACAGAAAGGTCAGGACAGAGCTGAATAAAATGCCACTTTATTAGCTGTACAAAGCCCACCACTTTCAAAGTAAAGCACTTATTAACAGGAAGCTGGCATTAATTGAGAAAATTGTAAAGAATGCCGGAAGGGTAGATGTTTCACACAATCAGTTCAAAACAAAAGGCCAAGAAAATGAATGAAAAAGTGAATGTGCCACAGGGAAATCTGCACCCACAGCGTTTGTCTGTTCAATAATTCTCGTTATGTTGTTAACATGCTCTGGGTGGTTGCTAGGTGGTAAAAATTTAAGTGGTATAAATCAATAGCAAAAGTAATAGCAAGCAGCTCTAATGACATCAACAGACCCAAAGCATGTATCATCTATACTTCCTGGAATATTAATAGCAAACACATTAGAAAAGGTCAAATGTCTAAATGCAGAAAGTGGCAGGAATGACTCACGGTTTTACTTCACAGTAAAGCATAACTGCATTCATTAGTGACAGATCCTTGGGCACATCATTTATGCCCAACAAATCAGAATCTGGGTTTTACAAAATAACTACAAAACAGCACTGTTAGGTCTCAAAGGGGGAGCAATCTGAAAAACGGCAATGCTAATATCGCCAAAGGTTTTGCTCTCTAATGAAGACAAGAACGAAAAATGTGCATCATGACGACAATTAAATGAAAAGGTCACCCAAAATTGAAAATTTGCAGAAAATGCACCTCAGGTCAGCCAAGATGTAAATGAGTTTGTTTCTTTATCAAGAACAGTCTTGCAGAAATGTAGCTGTACCTCACTTGCACAGCAACGGATGCTCTGCAGTGAATGGGTACCATCAGAATTAAAGGAACAATTCACCCAAGTCATTTACTTACTCTCAAGTAGTTCCAAACCTGCATGGATTTCTATGTTCTGCTGAACACAAAGGAAGATATTTTGAGAATGTTTGTGACCCACCTGTTTCGGGTCACCAAAAACACTTCCATACTATGGAAGTCAATGATGATTAAAACAGCCGGGTTACTTCCTACAAAATATCTTCTTTTGTGCTCTTTTTTTCAAGTGCACATTTTTTGTTCTTGCCTTCATTAGAGAACAAAATCTTTGGCGATATTAAATGATGGACTGGAGTGGTGTGGATTATTGTGATGTTTGGACTCTCATTCTGACGGCACCCATTCACTGCAGAGGATCCACTGTAAGACAGTGAGGTACTGTAATGCTACATTTCTCCAAATCTGATGAACACAAACTCTTCTACTTCTTAGATGGCATGGGGATGAGACAAATGTTAATTTTGGGGTGAATTATTCTTTAAAATGTTTAATTCCTTTAAATTTTAATTGAACACCCCTTTAATATATATGAAAAACTTACATTGCATCAACAAATTTTTTATTTTTTTAAGAAAATTATAATCCAATAATAGTTAGAAATGAAGGAATCTGACATTCAAAATATTTTTATCATTTTTTAAGACATTCATTACATTTAAGGTCTAATTAGTTAACTTTAGATAATGCATTACCTTACGTAAACTGATAATGAGAACTATCAATTACTAAGTGTCATTGTTAATTGTTATTTAAAATAAATGCATTTTTTTTTGATTGTTTATGTGAGCTCACAGTGCATTTTCTAAAATTAGCTGACTGCTAAAATTATGTTTATATTTATGTAACTGGTTTAAAATTGAATGATGTTTTTTTATTGGGTTATTGATTGGAAATGTATGAGTAATATTAAAACTTAACATCACGCTTAAACCCAAAATAGTGAGTACATATTTTCCTGAAAAAAAAAAAAGAACTGGCACTAGGTGGTGTTTTTTTAAAATGAGTGTTTTGACCAGTTTTTGCTTGTGACTCAGCTCTATGCTGCATTGATCCATCACGCGGTTGGACTGTATTTATGCGAGTGTTTTCTCTTACCCAGCTCTGAAGTGGCCACCGCAGGAATGGTGATTCTTAACATGGAACCGGAGCTCAATTCCTGAACAAAAGAAAAGTGAGAGGCGGATATTAGCACCACATCCTACATTAACAGAGCCATCGCATCCAAAAGAGTCCGAACCAACAGGCGTCATGTTGCTATTTATATTGGGTTGAATTCTGTCAAAAGCAACCAAGCTATTGTCGGTCCCTTTGCTGGAATAAACTGAAAACAAAAGAACAATTGCATGCAGCAAAATTCCAGCAGGCATTCGACAACGACCTGGATGAAAACAAACCTAAGACGCTGGCTATTTTTAAAAGCCTTTCTCAGAAGCATATCATCCCACATAAGTTGGTCGTAGCGAGATTGCTCTGACAGGCCTGCGAGGGGATTTCTTTTGGTAGGACACGTCGTTCAGTGGGAAATGACAACGCAGAGGGGCTGACTGCAGGGGACCAGACCTTATTGAGTCTTGTCAAAACAGTGACGGGCTCCTGGTGGACATGTCTGAGCCGCCACACCATGTCGGTCATGTCCTGTTACTGTGGCAGCCCTCAATTACAGCCGGGCACTGTATGACAAAAGCAATTACCAGCTCCTGCCTTCAGCAGCAATGGTCAGCACAAACACAAACGCAAGCATCTTGACCCTGTTTGACATTTTGAAAATGCATTTAGAAGGCAGCTGCCACATTTATGTCCAGACAGTGATATATCAAGCGAACCAGGTGGATTCATCCAAATATATGTGACCATTTTCAGATTAACTTGCATTGGATGAAAAACCGAGCCCACTTGGCTGACTAACAAAAGAGATGCCCTAATTCTTCCAAAATATACTGAAAGATATTCAATGAACAAATGGTTCACCTCATTTGTTATAAGTGAAGAAACTGTCCATTAAAAATTCTATGAGAAAAAAATTACATTACAGCAACATTTCAGCAGCTGAGCTTCCAGTCTACTGCAGTATTAAAATGGGTTTTGAACCTTTGCAAAGCAAAACAGACGAAATATATAAAGCTGCTAATGAATCAGCAATATATATTCAAAATCAGGACTGGTTCAACTAATTTTAGAAATGGATTAAATCAGATCTGATTTTCTTAAATACATAGTTTTCAAAAGTACTACAGTGTCAGTCTGTCACATTGAAATTTACTTTATCTATTCTGTATATACACATAATTGATCTTTTGTCAATAATTCATTTAAATCAAAATTCCTATGTGACTTTAAGGTATTAAACTTAAATATCTTATGCATTAAATTGTTTTAATCTGCAGCTTTAGAAAGAATATTTTTTAAATAATACATTTGGCTTAATACCAGTCATTATCATTCATATCATCCATCAGCATCTTGATTGCATCTTCCTCATTTATTAAAAAAATCTGTTCTTTAAATTTCACAGAATGATACATTTTATTTAATGATCCACAGAATTGTGATCACTGATAAACATAGCAAACATCTTATGGAAAATCAATGAACTGTAGGCTGAGGGGTGGTTAGAGGAGACGAGCTGCACTGACCAGCGTGACTCTGTTGCTGACGGCATCTCGGAGGGTGTGGATGTGAGGTGCAGCCTGCTGGAATGAAGAGTCTTCCAGCCAGGACGACTCGTGGTGCTGCGTCGCACTGCGCACCTCCAACACAGGAGACGGCATGCCAACCTGACAGCAGGAGATGAGCAATACCATCAACAGAGATGGTATAAAACACAAAAAAACACAACAACATGATGCAAGGTGTTCCACGTTCAAATTTGATGAGGTTACTGCCCATTACTCAACTCAAGCCAGTTTAGTTCTTTATATCTAGGAATTCTGACTTTTTCATTGCAGGAAGCTTTTTTCATTTTTATTCAGTGGGAAAAACTGGATTTAATAGATTATTGTGTAAAGGTCATCCAATACAAACTAGTTAAATTCAGCAGCTCAAATGAAGTAGTGTGGTTATTCAGCTCAAGCCAGTTCAATGGCAATTCAGTTCAGTCATTGTGTTGATTTGGCAAGATTTGTTAATTATTAATATATTTGATTCAGCTTTAAAGCAGCTCTGCTAAAGTCTAGTCAAATTGGTCATTAATGAATATTAAAAAATGCAGAAATTAACATTTACTCACCATGTTATAACTCTTACACCATTGACGATCAGAGCAGATTTTGAGAAATTTAGCATTACGTCACTTGATCATGAATGGATCCTCTTCAGTGAATGGGTGCCGTCATGAGAGTCCAAAAATGTCACAATAACCCACATACAAGACACCAGTGTCTTGTGAATCAAAAAACTGCATGTTTTCACAAAACGAATCCATGTAAAGTTAATCTATAACTAAACTCCTTCCTCTCCTTATGGGTGTACATTTGTATATTAGCCAGAAGCAATACATGGAAGTTAAAAATGTTTTGATGGATTTATGTCATTCATATACACATGCAGCTTTTCACTTCACAAGACATTAAGTGTTGGATTGGAGCGGTGTGGATTACTTGTGGATTACTCTGATGATCAGATGTTCGGACTCTTATTTTGACGGCACCCATTCACTGCAGATGATCCACTGATGCCACATTTCCACAAATCTGTTCTGAAGAAGAAAAAAACTCTACCACATCCTGGATGGTGAATTTAAATTTTGGGTGAACGATTACATTAAATGTCTTTTAAACTACAACTAAGCAAACCAAAGACAACAGTGGCATGTAACTCAAACTCCAGGTGGTGACAGAAATGGAGAAAAAAAAAATTGGAAGAAACCAGACTAGTCTTCCTCTGGCCAAAAGGCATGGAAAGCTTAGAAATAAAAAGATACTTGCAGCTCTCTTAACCATTACTAGCAGAAAATAACCATCGTAAAATAGATTCAAACTGTGATTGAAATGTGTTTGTCCACAGAAGCACATCATGTACTCTTAATGTACTTCTGTAGTAAATAAAATTCTGTTTGTGGTTTTGGGAGACATTTCCAGGGACTAGAGAAGCTTTTATCAGTAGTGCAATACTCTAAAAAGCACTTCTCTTCTAACACAATACCCATAAAGACACTCATATGGGAGTACAATTAATAATTTATTAAGCATACTATCACTCATATGGACTACTTGATCTCGGTTTCACACAATTAGATTATCAAAGTTGTTTTTGTTGTTTAAGAAGAAAAATAACGGAGCTGGCCATGTTACTGTGATTTAATACTGATATCGATCCATTTGTGGGAACAAAGCTGATGGTCATTAGCATTAAGACACAATATCAAGGGTCCTTTTGAAGAATGCATTCTTGTCTTACATATATGACTCAATTAGTGTTTCACTAATAGGCTACAATAAAACACACACAATCCTGCAATAAGCACATTATAATACCTCCTCCAGTCGGCTCATATGCTGAACCGTGGCCCTTGCGGGGGTGCTGATGTTCTCCAGAGGGGTGCTTAACTGCGGCTGGTGGTTTTGCACACTGAAGGTAGGAGACAAAAGGCCAGGGACAAACACTTTGCTGACCTAGAAGCAAAGCATTCATGATTATTGCTAGCTTAAAAAATCATGGGTTTGTGTTACCAAAGACTTAAAGCTGAATTACTTTAAACATGATAATTAACAATTAATTCATTATTAAAATAATTCATTATTTTTATGTATGTAAAGTATTGGGCTACTACATGCCACTACAGGATAAAAGTGTTTCCTAAACTACATACTGCTAGTCTATTTATATCAGTGTGTCAGCGTGGACTGAAAGATGTTGAACCCAAATAGGATCCAGATAAGTCAAATTTGGGTCAGTGATTCAGTAAAGATTCTTTCATTAGTTCATATTTGCACTTTCTTAGTTTCTATGTATTTTATTTAGGGTATTCATGAATGTCTAAAAAGCAAAGATTTTCAGGTTGTTAATTCTTTGTAACGTACATAAAATATTAGATACATAAAAATATGATAGAACAGATCAGAAGGTCAATATTTGGCCTATTATTATTATTATATTAGGGCTAAAAAAAAAGCAATGCATATTACTAATCAAACATTACATTTCAATGTATTTATGGTAGGAATTTTACAAAATATCTTTATGAAACAAAAAAATAATAATTTCGACCCAAGCAATGTATTATGTAAACTATGTAAACTTATGTAAACTATTATGATATATTATGTATTATGAAATATTATGAATTCACACATTTATATTAATTTCACTAATACTTAGCAAAGGTATGGTAATATATCTAACATATTATAATATTATAATTAATATACTAACACATACACAGACATATACATACATGGTCATATACACAAATTATTAGATTCATTTTATTTGACAGCTAAGAATGTCTGAAATGGGTAATTGGGCAAGGCTATAGTATTACAAATGACTATTTTTATATTATGTATGACAAATAACACTGGATAGCACTGGGATGTTGCCTTTGTATTCTGTTGGATAGGTCACCTTGATCAATCATATTTTCAAGCAATCCCTAGAGAATTGGAAGTAGAAAATTGGTTCGAGGTAAGTCATCCACATCTGAAACACACAGCATCATCAGTGCTCCGAAGAAAGGGGCTTTTTATACATCAATCATGCATACATCTGTAAGTACCATCTTATGACATTAATAAATTATATAACTCTAACAGCATAAACAGATATCCTGTGCGCCTGTAAAGAATCCCTGCACTCTCTCCAGCACTAATGACAGTCTCTCATCCAGATATGAGTGACTCACCTGGAACCAATTTTCAAATCTCTAGTGATTGGTGGGGAACATGATGGAATGAGATGATGTATTAGACTTAGCACCAGGCTTCAAGCGCAAATTGTAATGCACGGATGCCTTTGGCTTTTTTAATAAAAGAGAACTATGCATGGCAGATATGCTGCATATAACAGCATTGTCAGACTGAGCTGAAAGTGAAAAAATGATTCAGGCCACTAATAATGTCATTTCAGAGGTGAAAATGGCAGATGAAATCAAGTCTCACCCGTGTGACTCCTGTATACAAGACCAGACTTCCATTGGCCTCAAGCACCAGCATGGTGTGAATGTCCTTTGAAGAAAGGAAGAGAACATTAAATTTAAGTCTTAATGGTGACAGAGGAAGAAAAAAGGAAGAGACTTATAGTTGGTGTTAGAGATTTGCATGCCCCACGATTATTTAAACATTGTAAATCCCTCATCATAATAGGAAGCAGCAAGATCTGATCGCAATGGATTTGAAATGTGACTAAATGAAAACATTTGCAACTCTTGTTACACTGATTTTACAGTTCATTGCATGACTAAAAGTGAGTGTTTGGCTAGTTAACATATACCAACTAGTTTACATTTGATAACTTAAATAATAGTTCACCCAAAAATGAAAATTCCCCCCAAACCATGCTAGGTGTATATGATTTTCTTCATTCAGACGAAGACAGTGTGAGTTTTTAAAAATGTATCCAACTCTTGCAAGCTTGGTAATGCTGGTAGATGGTGACCATGATTTTGAAGCTCCGTAAATTGGATATATCGTAAAACTAACCTATACGCCTCAGGGGGGTTATCACATGTACTCTAAACCAGATCGAAGGTTTTTTTTTAAGCAAAGATATTTTTAGTTTTAAAATTATAATCTAAATAACTGACGGCAACGGCCATATGTGCGTTGATTTCCAGCTTCTTGGCTTACTTCTGATTGGTCGTATGACGTAAGCTGTGTCATATGTCGAGTCAGAGGTCAGAGAACAACCCCCCGAAGGTGTATATATTATTTATGACATTATAACAGCGACATCTGCTGACGCACATCATCACCAAATAATGGCAAGCACGTGGCTCTACTCACTCAAGTCTCCACTAACAAGGGGATAGTGATGATCACTAAAATTTTGGAAAATAACCATGAATTGATCCGCAAATCGCTACACCCCTACCCTATAACATTTATATAACAAATATTTCCTCTCATGAAGATACATAAAACATTTTGCCAAAACTCACCGCAAGAGGGGCAGCATCTTTTGCGGTGATAACAGTCACTGATGCAAATATCAGTTGAGAAGTTTCATTGCTCTCGAGGAATTTTACACACCTGCAAACAACACACAAAACAGATGCAACTACGCTCTAAAGCTTTAAAGGGTTAGTTCATCCAAAAAAGAAAATTCTGTCATTAATTACTTACCCTCATGTTGTTCCAAACCTATAAAACCTTTGCTCATCTTCAGATGATATTAATTTGTTTTTGATGAAATCAGAGAACCACTGACCTCCATAGACAGCAACACAACTGAACTGATCTCAGATCCATGTGACACTGCACAAAAAAAAGACATTCTCCTAGCGTCGTAAAACTGAAGTTGATCCCCTGATGTCACATGGACTGAGCTTTTACTACATTTCTGGATCTGGGATCATTTCAGCTGTATTATTGTCTATGGAGGGTCAGATGGCTCTCTGATTTCATCAATTCTTAAGTTGTGTTCCCAAGATGAACTGAGGTCTTATGGGCTTGGAACGTCATTTTTGGATGAACTATCATTTTAACACCAAGAAACCAAAGTGATCTATCCTATTAATGTAGAAGTAAAACTTAATAAGCCACACATTCACCTGAGCTGCTGGTGGGACTCGACCAGGAAGCACAGATATCGGTTCTCACACAGGTCAGAGGTGATGAAGACTTTAGAGGCCTGGCAGCCTTTCTCCCTGCACAACACAGACGTGAGGACAAACATCAACAGTAACTACACGCTCTTGGCTCATGAACACAGGATATGGAAACTGGTGAGGCTCAGTCCACCTGGAGATAGCACTGGTTTCTGTCCACAGCTGCTCAATGCAGAGGTCTGGTAGAATGGGCTCCATCTCGGGCAGCAAGGCTGTTTCGTTCAGTGTGCTGTTGGGTGAGGCCAGGATGCTGTGGCCGCGTGGGGACGGCGTGTGGCAGGACATGTTGAAGCGCTGAGCTCCGGAGAAAGAGGGCGCTGCAGTGCCCGGCGAGTGAGCCCGACTTAGTAAGGCAAGACCAGAGATCACATTTGGACAAAAAATTTTATTTTTATAGAATCTTTTTAATATTTGCAAAATCACAGATAAAATAACACGCCTTACAAAAATCATACCCTAATGTTCACCAAATGCATTTATTTGATCAAAAATGCTGTAAAAACTTGTCAAGTATTATTAGAATTTATAATATTGTTGAAAATATATTTTTTTATATATATTTTATTAAAATATTTACATATATTTTAAAATATAATTTATTCATTTGATCAAAGCTGAACTGTCTACATCATTACTCCAGTCTTGTGTTACATGATCTTCGGAAGACATTGACGCATGCAAATTTGCTGCTCAAGAAACATTTCTTATTATAATCAATGTTCAAAATCTTTATTTTTGCGGAAACTTTAGTTTTTTTAAATTACTGTGAAAAAGTTTGCAAACAATTTATTTGAAATAGAATCTTTAGCAACATTAGAAACACATCAATTTAATGTGTCCTTGCTGGGACTAAACATTTTCCATCAAAAAATAAATCTTACTGACCTCAAACCTTTGAACGGTAAGGTATATAAATCAACGCTTTACATAAAACTTTGGAAACACTTTAGAATAGGGAACACTTATTCACCACTAACTATGAATTTTCTCTTAATAATTTCCTAATTTGCTGCTTATTAGTTAGTTATTAGTTAATTCAAAATCAAATTTTATTTGTCACATACACAGTCATTCACAGTACGATACTTTTGTAGTTGTTAGGTATTGGGTAGGACTAGATCTTGTAAGAATAAGGTAGAATAAGGTCTTGTCTTGTAAAATAAATAATTAATATGAAAGCATTTTAATTTATAAAGCATCTACATTTAAGGTATAAAATAAGGAATAAAATGTCATTCAGTGTAACAAAATATTTATGTAAAAATTCAATCAACATGCTGAATATGACTGGTGCGTGTTAAAATATCTAAAAGAACAAGGAAGCATATTACTTTTTATTGTGTTTTAAATTAGAAAAACCATCTTACTGACAAATAGTATTAGTATTTGAGGTGAAAGTATGTGTCATACATAGGATTTTGTTGTGAATATGCCTGACAAGATCATTACACTGACTAAACAACATCAATTTAAGGAAGTATTACATGTTATTTTTTTGGTTAAACCCTTTTTCGTCTTTGACCCACATACCACAGAAAAAAACATGAATTGTATGATTTTCCAAACATATCCAATAAGCTCCTTCATAGACATACCTGAGAGCTGCCATGTTAGAAATGCTGGGTGAGTGAACACGTGAGTGCAGACCCGGGGAGGCAGGGATTCGGCTCTGGTTATGAAGGGCGTGGCAGTGTAAGGGCGAAGCGGGCGAATCCAGCCGGGTCACGTTTCTCAGGTGGGTGCTAAGGAAGCTGGGGGCCGCATTGGGTGTGTGAACCGGCCCAGGCTGGTCTGGACACTTTAACACAGTGGTCTGCTCCTAAAAAGCGCATATCAACATTCTAAACTAAATGTTTTACCATATGTATGATTTACATTTTTAAACAAGCAGAAAAAAAAAGTAGTAAAAAAAAATCAAGATAAGTATGTCATGCTTTAATCATTAAAACAAACAAAAAGAAATAAGGTATGTATTTCATACATGATGCAAACATACCTCAGGTGTGACTTTGCGCAGGGTCCAGGCGGTGTGTGTGCACTGCTGTGTGTCGTACGTCATGATAATGGAGGGCTCGTGGCAGGTGAACACTACTCTCAGAGCGTTGTCTGAAACATACTGGAGACGGGACTCAAACAGACCTGGACCAATGAGTGGGAACAACAAGAACATTAAAATATGACAAAGGTCAAAAGTCCAGAGAACCACAACACATCCAAGTCATTACTATAAAGTTAATTCAATGGTTTTTTCCAATGTTCAAGACTAACATTTTCCAAGTGCCAAATGTATGGTTTTGGTAAGTCAATAAGAAAACTTTACGACCAGTTGGCCAGTAGCTTTATTAGGAAATAATACATGGTTTAAATTGAATTACGTGAGCGTCAGTCTGACTCTTACTGACGCAAACAACATAAAGAGAATCAAATTAAAAAATACAGTCCTTTTACTAAAGAAAACATCTGTTTATCTGAGACCATCGTACGTTTATTTAGTAGATTTTGTATGCGGTGACACATTATTATATATTTCTTGCATTAAGTTAACAAAAGAAATGTGAGGGTAAAAAAAAAATCACAAGGGTCTGTCATGTTTTTGTTAAAGGAGTAGAATTCTACAGAGACTCGCGCATCTTGAATATGATGCTGTAAATGACACAATGACCTGCATAGTCACTAATATGAAAGAAATAGTGACAAAAAAATACTAAATATCGTTTCATGGCCACTGAAAAAAATATATTTCTGGATATCATATTTTAGAGTTCCAAGATGGAAGACTATGGAGAATATAAGCACAAGACAACAAAATTGTATGCCATTATAAAAAAATAATTTCTGTTCGCACAACCATAATTTATCTCAGATATACACTACCAGTCAAAAGTTTGGAAACAGCAAGTTTTTTTATTATTATTTTATATATTATATTATATTTTTAAAAGATGTTTCTTATGTTTAATAAGAATAAAAATAATTTATTTGATCATTCCAAAATTACAGGGAAAATAGTGAAATATTTTTACCATTTAAAATAACGGGTTTCTATTTTAATATACAGTAAATACAATTTATTTCTGTTCAAATTAAAAATAATAATAATAATAATTTACTGACCCCAAACTTTTGAATGGTAGTGTAGTGTATATGGGTTTTTTTGTTTTGTTTTACATTTTATTCACAACATTGCACAACAGTTTCCATAACTGATAATAAATCAGTATATTAGAATGATTTCTGAAAGTATGATGTGGCTGAAGACTGGAGTAAAGATGCTGAAAATTCAGCTGTACATCACAGGAATAAATTAGATCTGAGTGTATATTAAAATAGAAAATTGTCATTTTACAATGAAAAAATATTTCACAATACTACATTTTTCCTGTATTTTGTATGAAATAAATGCAGCCTTGATTAAAATATTACAAAACTTGTGGCTGGTAGTGCACAAAAGCCTACTTAATGCTGAAATTACTAAACACAATGTTCAAAACAAATAAAAAGAAAAATTAAATTGTAAAATAAAGCTGAAAAAAATAACATTGAAGCACAGGAAGAATAAAAAAAGATTAATTTTGAAATGTTGCCTTGGCAACTAAATGAAATAAAATAAGTTTCACTTAAAGTACTAAAATCACAGAAACCAAAATACATAATAAAAGACAAAGAAAGATTACTAAGAAAAATGACTAAGAAATTATCTCTAACTAAAATAAAAAGTTACATGTAATGTAAAATATTACAACTGTATCTAAATAAGTCTTAGGAGTCTTACCAGTGGACTTACAAACAACAGGAGCGATTTCATCTAACGGATGCAGCATGCTGAACAGAGTCGGGAGAGGTTCCCTGATAAAGAATCATACTCACATTACACAAGCGTTTCTTTACAACAGTCACACGCTAACATTGACAGTACTGACATTTTAATGTTAAAATAGAATTAATAAATAATCAAGCACACCTGATAGGGCTCATGTGGCCATCAACTGTAATATTTTTGCGCTCCAAAAGAAGGCCAAACTTTGTCGACCAGAGGGCAGAGACCTACAAATGAAATCCAGGAATAGTTCATCGGTAGAAAAAGGAATCATCACAAGTTATTTTTTTAGCTAATGAAAAAAAGCATTTTACAGCTAAAGGTTAAAGCTAAAGGTATTATCATGCATGAAACAACAAACATTTTTTCATTACGGAAAAACTAGTGCCTTGCACTGCATCAGAGACTTCTCAATTCCTGTCTCCTGGTTGCCTTGCCAACATTATAAACGCATACGTCTAAAATTTTTAGGAAAAGCCTCTTAGGCAACATGCCAGAATATGCTCATGTAAAATAAAGCCAGCATTAGCCAGAACTGTAAATTGTGCTGTCTAAATACTGTTACTGAAACCAAGCCGCCCCCCTTTCCTGTCCACGAGCCAAATAACCCATTATGCCTCACGAAACAGACAACTACCACACATCATCAGTTACTTTGCTAAAAAAGACAGTCAGGCTGAAAAAAAAAATCCTGATGGCACTAACACCCACCGATGATGACAATGGCTCTGCTGGAAAATTTCCTCCAAAAACACAAGGCTGATACAGATATTTAAACCAGATTTGTAAGTGAGGAGTCCATCATATGTGATCCTTGGATCACAAAACCAGTCATAAGGGTAAATTTTTCGAAATTGAAAATTATACATTAACTAAAAGCTGAAAAAATCATTTTTAAAAAAATCTGTCTGAGATACAACTATTACATGATCTTTAATTAATTTCCTAATGCTTTTTGGCATAAAAGAAAAAAAATCAATCATTTTGACCCATACAACCCTATTGCTTACAAATATACCCGTGCATCATAATACTGGTTTTGTGGTCCAGGGTCGCATATAACAGATGTATTGTGGAGAAACTCAACAGATACAGACAACAAGCGTTCTGACCTGGAATGGGAGTGGAGATATGAAGTCTTTCCCACTCATGCTGTGGATGTTCACGCAGGTGCTCTGGACGATACACACCGTCTTTTCCACAACGTCCTTTACTGAAGATCCCGGGGAAAACAGTTAATCAAAAGCAACAAAACATTTAGCATCATATAGTTGCTAATGACAACAGACAAAGCAGTTCAAATGCAAGAAAAAAATACAAATTCATCAATCATGATAAATATCTAAATAAATTACAAAAGTATTATATACTAATAAAAATAATAAATTAAATATATAAATGACAAAAAAGTTAAAAGTAATAAAAAAAAATACATCAAAAATTAATGTAAAAAAATAGCTTTAACAACTAGATAGAAATTGGAAACTAAAAATTAATACATTATACTAGTAATAAAATATTTTTTCCCTTATTTTATTTTCCTTTTTTGTTTTTTTACTTTGTGTAGAAACAAAGTAAATGTAACACCACATAAAAAAAATATATATACAACTCTTACCATCTTTTTTAGACTGAGGGACGGTGAAATTACACCATAGAGCCTATAAGACAAGGAGTAAAATGATATTATACTTGTGTATTATACTATTATTGTAAGCATGAAAAGTTATTTTTACAACATTCAATACAACAACCCCAAAGACCTTTTAAGCACATAAAAATGTATTTTGCATTGCATACAAAACTACCAAGCCAACTGGCAATGACTGTATTTTTCACACTATATAAAATGGTTCAAAAAAGTAAATGTCTAGCATCATTTTATTTGCAGACAGTACCTGCTGAACTGGGCTATCCACCGTGAAGGCCTTGTACACATATGAGGCTTGATTCTTACTGCCATGACTCCATATGACCATGTTTCCAGCCACATACAGCTCCTCCTCAAATTCAACCTCATAAGGAGCAGTTCCCTTCCTCAGGTGCCAGCGCTCCTAGCAATCACATCACAATCATACTTAAAGCATGCCGTTTTTTAATTGAGAACAGTCCAAGACTGCTAAAATATTTACTTTTGTGTTCCACATTAGAAACATAGTCAAAAACAACCTACCTTCTCACGCTCATGTAGAGTGACCTCCTGAAGGGATCCCACGAGTCCAGCCGCCCCGTCAGAGGACCAGAGCTCAGAGGCTGGCTGGAGCTGCCGCAGCTGGAGGTTCACGGCATTCGGGTGATTTTTGCAGTGCTCACGACCGAACGGGACAAACGACTGCAATTCGCCTGCGGCTATCATTGTGGCTCTCTCTTCACAGACGTGCGACATGAGTTCCCAATATCAGCATTATTTCTGTGAAAAACAAACACATATTTTCAGACAAACCATTGTGAATGCATTGACTAGTTTTACTTTGCATAATATATGTGTGTGTGTGTGTTTATGTATAGATAAATACACAGACAAAAAGAACATATTTTGAAAATATTTGTGTAAGTATTTACATGTCTATATTTATATTCATATAATTAATATTATAAATAAATACATTTAATATGTTAACATAACCTTTATATATATACATAAACATATGTAAACTAACACTTTAATTTAGGAAATTTTCCAAAAACATTCATTGTGATTTAAGAGTACTATGTCTGCCTTAAATAGGAGTCCCTTTTTAGTATTATATACTGTTATATTATATTAAAGATATTATTATATTAGTTCAAGTTTATTTAGTTTAGTATATAACAAGTTAATCTCTTAAGATATTATATAAAATACAGTTTTTTGTCCATCTCTTTCTTTCTCTGTTTAAACCAGACATATACCGCAGGTTTCCCTCTCACTGTCTGTCCATCACAAATAAATCTTTAATTCTATTCGTCCGGAATCTATAAGCATCTTTCATGCACTTTAGCTGTCCACTGTTACTTTATATTCTTTCCGCTGCAAGCGAATATAAATCATTTACTGGCGATTTCATCCAGTATCATGTATCAGTGACAGTTATATTAGTTAAGCTAAGCTATTAATTCTTCATTTAATTGATTGCTAGGAAAAATTTTAATAATTGCACGTATTACACTGTGCAAGACCTCTTAGCGTTTGTTATATTTTGTAACGAATAACAACATTTACACAGTTTGATGTAAAACACACAACTTTTTATATTGCAGCGGGTCTGTCATCCTGTCAGCATTAGCAGCGGCGCTACTGCTAACAACATCCGCTCAAATAATCACCTGCTAATAATAAATAGTCGAGCTTCCTGTCCTGGAGTGCGGTCCTTCCCTTTGACAGATGTCTCTCCCTCTGCAATCGCCTGCCCGTTGAGCCCAACATACAAACACATCAAAGTATGCAGGGAAAACCGACTGAGCACACTATACTGTTTCAAATGAACGCGGACATGTTGTTATCCCGTGACGCACTTCCGAGCGTCTGACCAATCAGAGAGCTGCGTTCTGGAAGTACGCGTCGCGCGCACGTTGTACCGGGGGCCTGTCGTTACGCAGGGCAAAGTGATGATAATATCATGGTTGTTTTAAATAATTACCAGAGTACTGAACATAACACCATGATATTGTCCTGCATGTGTTCATAAAACATGATAATTCATGATGAATGTCCACATAAGCCTAAACCACAGTACATTTTGAGAATTTTTTTAATGGTGGCAGCATTGGAAAATCCTATATTTTACAGGACTGATATCCTTTGAATTTTATTGACATTTTGGCTCTTGGTGGCCAGTGTTCTTGTCTTTCAATTTATAAAAGAATTCAAGACAGATATTAAATACTAGTTCTGCAACTATGTTATCCATTTATTGCAATGGTCAGACAGATTTGGTGATCTTTTACAGGCTCTGATGCTGTCTTTCATATTTCTTTGTTGAATTGTTTTCTAACTTTTTTGCATAACAGTCTCTTTGAGCATAATAGGCAAATTTCATAGCTATAATAGTGAAATATCTTAGAATGAACTAAATAGCCTCGAAGTAGTAGTTTCTGTTTTCTCCCCAGATACGTCGAGCTGATATAATAAGTTTTTTTTTTTCAGAGTTTATTATTTATTTTAAACTTTGAATGTGATTTTGTTTTAATTACTATTCTCATGTTGCCTCTTGGATGCAAGTTGTTGAATTATTCATTTGTAAGTTGATTTGGATAAGAGCATGCTAAGTTAATTAAAGTAAATGTATCTGTTACACTCCACAAATCTGCCTCCTTCGTTCAAATATAAATTTTAATTAATCATGCATACTAAGGAGGGAAAAAAGATTTTGGATGTAATGGCGATAGAAGAGGTTATAGTTGCTGTGATTTCGAATACCACCCATGTTTAATCTTTAATTGGATGAATTACATAATTACAAACAAATTAATTGCATATCGGTGTTAAAAACTAGCAACAACTAAACTAACACTAAAACCCGAAGCCACAGCTTATGAATAATACTTTTCTATTAGCTCTGGCTGCAGGTCGAGGCTGCATGTTGAATTTGAGTTCTCTAAATGGAAGTGATATATGATTGGTAAATCAATTTTAGAAACATTGCTTGGCATTTGATGCAAGCATGATATTGCATCATGCATGCTGTGTATAAGTTACCCACATTGTTATATGTATATTTGTTTTGCAATCAACAGAGGAATATATTCTGTCCTGAGGGGGTAGAGAATTTTCAGACATTTTATTTCCCATAAACTCTGACACAGTAGAGATGGACCAATTTGAATTCAATAGAGTCAGAATAAAAGTTGCATGCTTCCTCTGTAGTTTATTAATGTGCGCTAGATAGTGTGCGACTGGATGAATGTGTCTCCAGTGTTGTCACCTCACTCGATTATTTTTTAATAAAACTCCTCCTCCTCAGACATATGGCAAGCGTCACCTCAGGACTGATTTTCAGTCCTTCAGATGGTTTCTGTGTATGACTAACCCCAAGTCTTTCCACCGCATGCACTGCTAAACCTGAGCGACTTTAGCTAGATTGGCAATATCAAATGAGGAACTACACAATATAGAAAAAAAATTTCACCAATGATTGAAAGCTGCCATATCCATATCTGAGTCAAGAGCAGATGCAATACACAGGCAACCGGTAAGGACGGAACAGCATGGTGTTCATACGTGTGAGATGACGTCCGGTTTGACTTTCTTGACAGTGTGTGCAAAGATGAAACTATTAGTCATCGGAAAACCCAGAGGCTTGAAATATTCTATGCCAATTAAGATGTATTATTGAGTTGTATGTGAATGTTTGTTGTGTACAGACTTGTAGAATTCAGATGATAGATAGATAGAACAAAAGATAGATAGAACGAAAGAGGGAACAAATAAAAGAAACAAATAGATAGATATTTAAATATATTTATATTCATATATATTATATTGTATTATATATATATATATATATATATATATATATAAATACATACATATATTTCAAGCTTTGGCAATATTGTATTTTTGCAGTCATGCCAATAAAGCAATTTTGAATTTGATAGATAGATAGATAGATAGATAGATAGATAGATAGATAGATAGATAGATAGATAGATAGATAGATAGATAGATAGATTTAGATTAGATTTAAATGGATGAACCATGGTAAATAAAAAAGTGTAATGTGACTGGCCGTGTGGAGCTGGTCTCAGGAGCATGACGCTGTTGTCCTTAGCCTTCATTACAGATCTAATGATGCTCTGATAACATTATTGAAGCTAATGTCCGCTGTGTGGCCAGATATACAGATGTATTTACTGCATTAATTTGGATGCACTTAAGGGTTTGTCTAACTGATCTGTCACTGCTGTTTGGGCCGCAGTATAAAAACCAACAATGGAAGTCAATATTGACGTGTTGACTGATTACAACCGACTCTCTCATACGGATATCAAACAAATGTCAATAACATTACAAAACTAACATTAACATATGGATTTAATTAAAATGTCTTCAAACATTTTCCATTTGTTAGGCATCCCTAAAGACATATTATTATTGCCTTTTGACACTTTATTGACAGGTACTTTGAGAAAGCGAAGGGAAACAATTAGGACAGGAGAGAACTACGTCAGGAAATCACATGAGACTTAAACTTGCATGTTAATGGTGTGTCACTATTGCTGATTTATTTTTATTTAAACAACCTCCTAACACTAAATATTAAACTTTATAGTCTAATTCACCCAGCTAAAGAAAATCTCACACTTAGGTCTTGTCTTGATGTGAGGCTGAATACAGAATAAAGACTGAAATTTAATTTGTAAACTTGATTTATTGGCATTGGATCTGCAATCTGTATCCCTCATTAATCACTTCATCCGCCAGAAGACCCTAGAAAATAAAGCTGTTAAGGTCATAGGGCGAGAGGTCACTGCTAGCGCAGATGAATGTGAAAACTAAGGCTCACCCTACCTTTGTTTAAACATAGAGAACAGTCCTAATGTGAGGCCAACAACAAGCTAACATAATATTCATGATTATGAGAATAAATGATGACCATCCAAACTAAAATGAGTGTTCAGGACGACCGTCTCTAGGGTCTTGGTGGACACTTATGCATGTAAACATTTCCTGTGTTTATGCTTTAAAGGAGTCTGGTTTATGTCACTAGCGGCTCTCAACAACTGACCATGTTTGTTCATTATTTTGGCAGTGATGTATTTAATGCAGAGAGTGATCCTGTTAGCACAGGGATTCAATTGAGGTTAAGATGAGGGTAAACAACAGTAACCCATAGAGAAATCCTTACTGATATGTTTAAAATCTATCTATCTATCTATCTATCTATCTATCTATCTATCTATCTATCTATCTATCTATCTATCTATCTATCTA
>JAUCMT010000024.1:17419130-17438464 GCA_032357475.1 Enteromius thamalakanensis | reverse complement strand
TGAATCCAAATTCGTGTGTGGATCACGGATGATGCCTGTCACTGAATTACATTGTAATCTTTTACGTGAGCCCATCAAGCAATTTTCGCTCATTACATGATACTAACACGGAATTATTCATTAAGAGTTTGTGGTTATTTCACGCAATTCTGTGAGATCAGGTTGATAGAAACATGGCAGCACTAAATGGCGACTTCCATGTAAGGGAACCCGAGGTGTATGTACAAATTGCTTGTTCTAAGGTTATAAAATCATAACGACTTATGTAAGGTCTTTACACACCTCTTAAAACATAGTTTTGTATGTTATATAGCATTTCTGCCAATAAATTCTCCTAAATATTACACACTGCTCCTTTAAAGGAGTAACAGAGCTTGAAGCAGATGATAATGGTGAGTATGACTTTTGTAGATAGTTTCAGATGATAGGAACACGGGAATGATAAAAATGGTTTATTTTGTAGGTTTGGAGTTATCGCTGGATGACAGACTGGTGATGAAGACACAATGATGAAAGACCACAACCACACACCACAAACAGAGACGCTGGAGATACAATGTGGAGATCAAAGGAGCCTGGGGAGGAGACAGAGATCGAGGAGAAAACAAGAGCTATAGCTTGTTAGAGCTAGAGCTTGCCAGAATAGTCCACTTGTCATTAACAAGCTCAGACGTTATGTGCTGTGTGGTGTGTGGATTTATGTGGCTGTTGATGATGACTGGTGATTGAATTCAGGTGGTGGTATCAGGTGATCGTGATCAGTATTCTGGTGAGAGTAGAGCTGTGGATGATGGTGGAGCCTGGCGTGCCTGTGACAGTTTAAAAATTTGTATTAAATATTTTTGACATATTAGAGTCAAAAGTTCTTACAGTGGGAACTTTGCATATCTCATCTTGTCACTCCATAATTCAGAAAATACTTAGAACAAACAGAAAACATTTTTCCACTAGTCTGAGAAAAATTCTTTAAGAAAAAAAAAAGCAGTGTCTTCCCTAAAATCAATAAAGATTTCACACCAAAAAGACACGTGAAGCACATGCCAAAGGGAGACTTTTGGACAATTAGGTCTTTAATTGAACTATCAATTGACATGTAGTAGATTGTGTGCAACAGGTTTTCAGTAAAGTTTTGATCATGTTGGTCACTTAAAGGCCTCATGCATCAAATATAACGTAGGTCAAATATAACGTAAATATAACGGGTTAATGCTGCTAAATACAATGATTATATAAATATATACATTTTTGGGGTCTTTTCTCGATCTGATTCTGTAGATCAGCAGGTATGATGGAAAGATTGAGTCTCTGGAGACCAGGCTTAATCTTCAGCTATTGAATTGTTGTGGTGCAAATCAGATGCTATGTGATTTGTCCGGGGCCGTGTGGAGAGGAGCAGCTCATTAGCTCTCATTACCGGATGGCTAAATGGGCCTGCTGACCACAGCAGGTAAAAATAGATGGATAGACTACACTGACCAGCTCTGCTCTGATAATGGGTGCATTACCACTTAAAGTGATTCAACATAGAAATGGCTGGCCAGGAACCACTTGTTTTGAGCATTAGTGAGCGAGTGTGTTTGTGCGTTGCATTTGTAGTCAGTTTTTGCGCTCTGAGAATTCAAAGAATACAGTGCCACTCTTAATAAATTAATATAGAGATAAAAATATATAGGTGACATTTTATTAAGAACATGTGACCATGGACCATAAAACTTCTTAAGTTGCTGCATGGGGTGTATTTGTAGCAATAGCAAAAAATGTGGGTATATGTATGGGTCAAATTCTCTTTTATGCCAGAAAACATTAGGATATTAATTAAAGAGCATGTTCCCAGAAGTTATTTGGCAAATTTCTGACAGTTAATATATTAAAACTTCATTTTTGATTTGTAATAAGCATTGCTAATGACTACATTTGGGCAACTTTTGGAGCTGTTTCAATGTTTAGTTTTTTTACCCTTCAAATTGTTGTATTTCAGCCACATATTGTTATATCTATATACATGTATAATGTACAAAACTCAAACCTCACCAAAATTGACACTTATGATTGGTTTTGTATGTATATATGGTTTAATCAAGTCTCTTATGCTCACAAAGTCTGCATTTATTAGCTCAAAAATGCATTAAAATTGTAAAATATAATTACAGTTTAATTAATTACATTTATTTTTCTGTTCATTTTCTATTTGAATACAGTATAAAATGTAATTTATTCCTGTGATCCAAAGCTGAATTTTCAGCATCATTACTCCAGTCATCAGTGTCATATAATACTTCAAAAATCATACTGATTCATAAACATAATCGTTTTTGAAACAGTTTGTTTGTTTTTATGTGAACATTATTTCCAGGATACTTTAATTGAACAGAATTGAAATATGAATAAAATAAAACGCCAAACTTTTAAACGCTATACTAACCTCATTTCATTTTAAAAAAAGAGCATGATTTGTGTTTCTTCTCCATCTTTATGAGTACAGAGCACTGTATCCTTGGGAACAGAGAGGTTTAATCGTTTAAAACCAAATCTTCACAGATTTATCCAGCCAATATATTAATCCCTACACATTCTGCGACTTATTTTCTGCTAATATACACATGCTATGGGGGAGGAAATTTATGCTAGTGGATCACAACAATGAAGGACAATTAGCATTTGATATGCAAATGACTCATCTGTACTGAACACTTGTACCGTCTCTGGTGAAAGTGACTGAGCGCGAGAAGCAGAGCGGGTCGGATGTCTTGGGGCCGGTGGCGATGCTGGTTGAAGACCATTGCAGTGACAGGAGTCGACCTGTAGACCCCTGATGTGCGGTCACGTGACAGATGCCAGTCATTCATAATAAACGTCACACGTGGCCCTCGTTTCACAGGGAATAGCTTGAATGGAACACGTCTGTTTAAAAAAACCGAAAGGGCTGAAGAGATCTTGAAGACAAAGAAAAAGTGGCCACCTGCAAGTGTTACCCTTAAAGAGCTACTTTTTACCGATATAAGCCAAGAAAATGTATTTTCTTGAATTAAATTGATGTATTTAAGTTGATGTATGGTTTATATTTGAAAAAAAAAATAATGATAATTTAGACGTTAGCATTATGTGCACATAAAAATGGGTGTGGAAACAAATTTTGTCTATGCAAATTGCTAATTACAATTCATCATGTCAAATATTAATAAACATGACATTTTAAAATAGACAAAGAAAAAACATTGTATGTATATATATATATATAATTTTTATATAATATTTTATATATTTTATTATTATATATACAATTTTTCTTTTTAATTATGTAATTTTTTATGGTTACAAAACATGAATATAGAGAGTTAAATCACAAGTGTACATTTATCAGCATTTCGTGAGTCAGAATATCTGTTTTATAAGACAGATTTCATAATAGTGTACTTCTTTAGTGCCAGTAACCTATTTCCAATGATCCTACATGCCCTTAACTCAAATTTAAACCCAGATGTGACTAAAATATTGTTAAAATATCACCCACACGCACACTCAGAGCGGTTTGCATCTAGTCTGAAAGGTTAATCACAGCAGATAGCGTCCAACAGAAAAATTAGATTTGTATTCCCAAGCAGAATGACTCATAATAAGCGATATGTTTTGTGTGTGTGTGTGTGTGTGTGTGTTTCAGTGTAAACACCTGTTTTGCTCATTGTATCCTCGGCAGATTTGGAGCTTCATTTGTACAGACCGTGGTTTAATAAATCAAATGGAAATACAATAATATACGGGTGCACTGCTTTTCTCGTCCAGAAAGGTCAGCTCTGAGATTAATTATACTGTGAAGAAGACCTTAATGATGGAATATTTCGCAGCAACATAACCCTGCATTTATGATCCCCAAAACTCATCCCAAATCTGTCCTTTTACTATTGCACTTTTGTCTTCCAGCACAGTAGGAAATATCATATGTGCATATTTACAGATAAAAAATAAATGTAATAAGTAGTGCTGTCAAATGATTATTCGCTATTAACTGCATTCAAAATAAGTATAGGTTTTTGTTTACATAATATATGAGTGTGTACTGTATATATAAATATATAGCATGTATAACACATGCTATACATATACAGTTTTTTTATTTATATATAAGGGAAATATGTTTTTTATACATATTCAAGAAACCAGTCTGAGATGATTGGAGCTTTATGACATCCTGCTGGAAGTAGCCATCAGAAGATGGGTACACTGTGGTCATAAAGGGATGGACATGTGGCTGTGGCATTGCAACGATGATCAATTAGTACTAAGGGGCCCAAACTGTGCCAAGAAAATGTCCCCCATACCATTACACCACCACCACCACCAGCCTGAACCATTGATAAAAGGTATGCCTAAACTGTTGGACAGGTGTGCTTAATAAAGTGGCCGCTAAGTGTATATGTATGTGAAATTTAACTATAGCACAAAACACAAATTAAGTTAAATATTCTCTTTTGAGTAGCCATTTAACAGTTAAAACATTTACAACAGAAAGAAATTTACAAAATGAGACTGGAAATTTCGCAGAGTGGATACAAAACAAGTAAATGACTTCAAAATAACTCTTTCTATGTCTGAATTATATAATAATTACAAACCGAATTCTGGAAATTTTTAAGACATCTTTTAAATTTAAATAAAATAAAACCCAAAATAAATTCAAATCACATGAGCTAATATTTTTTTCACCAATATTTTTTTTTTATCAATATCAAATATCAAATATTTAAACTGAGAACTTTCACAAATAAAACTGCACAAACTGAGCTCAATTTAAAATAGTTGGATGGTCTAACATGTGTATCATAGCATCATCTCCTCTTCTATTCAAAACAGTTTGAAGGCATCAGCGCATCGAGGTTAAGAGTTTATGGAGTTTTGGTCTTGAAATCTGGTTCCATTCTTGCCTGATGTAGGTTTCCAGCTGCGGAAGAGTTTGTGGTCATCTTTGACTTTGAAATGTTCTCTATAGGTGAAAGATCTGGACTGCAGGCAGACTTATTCAGCCCCGGACTCTTCTGCCAGGAAGGATGCTGTTGTAATATTGTGTGGTTTTGCAATATCCCGCCGAAATACACAAGGCCTTCCCTAAAAATAGACATCATCTGGAGTTGAAAATAGCTTACTCTAAAACCTTTCTATACCTTTCAGCATTCATAGTGCCTTCCAAAACCTGCAAGCTGCCCATACCATGCACTCCTCTGACCATAGAACACTTTTCCACTTGGGCCACAGGACACAAAAGTGCTTTTGGACCATGTTCAAATATGGCTTCCTTTTTCCATAATAGAGATTTAGTTGGCACGGGCAGATTGTGTTTACCAACAGTAGTCTCTGAAAGTTTTCCTGAGCCTATTTAGTAATGCCCATTAGTAATGTCAAGGACAGAATCATGCCGATGAGTAATACAGTGTTGTCTGAGGGGCCGAAGACCACAGGCATCCAATAAAGGTCTTCAGCCTTGTCACTTAAGCCCGAGATACACTGCATGATTTTCAGCTGTTGCCAATGAAAGACTGGCATCGTGAAACAATGGTGGCCAATCAGAAATCACTGTGATTGTTTCATGATGCAAATATTTTATCTGTGACAGGCGTAAATCGTGCCCTGTGTTTCGGGTTTTACTCGCAGAGATTTCTCCAGTTTATCAGCATCTTTTGATAATGTTATACATTGTAGATGAGAAGATTTGCAAAGCTTGACAATTTTACGTTGACGAACGTTGTTTTTAAAATATTCCACAATCACGCACTCTTTGACAGCCTCTGTTCGTCTTTACTTCTGAGAGACTCCCTATCTTAATAAGTTGCTAGATGTTCTCCCATCTGAACATTTCTTTTGCTTTTTCTGCCCATTGTTGTCTGGAGTGGTGTGGAATACTTGTGATGTTTTATCAGTCTTGTTCCCTGCAAAGCATACATTGGTGAGCAAGTGATGTAAAGTAATGCTACATTTCTCAAATCTGTTCTCATCTCTCATCAGAATCTCATCTAAACCTTGAATGTCCTGAATAAGAGCCAGCTTTTGTTCCTGAGGGCAGTGATGGGAAATGACCGCTTGTCTCTGGGACAGTGACAGCATCATCAACTACACACTTATATTTCAGCTTTAGAATGAAAAGACAAACAGGACTTGTCTCGTCTGGTTCTTTGTCAGGATTTACATTTTCATTTATTCATTTAGGAGATGCTTTTATCCACAGCGACAGACAAATGAGGGAAAACAAGTCATTTCTCATAAAGGAGCCAAAAATATTAGCAATGGCGCCATAGTGGGTCTCAAGAGTAAATCAGAAAAGCATTAAAGCAAAGCTGCAGAAGATAGGAAAGGACAGTTTAATAGAAAAAGTGCCTTTATTTATGGTTATGAATTAGCTGAACGTACAGAGGGGATTAATAAAACAAACCAAAAGCTCAAAAACTTCTGTGAGTTTTTTATTTTTTTATTTAACCCAATTTCATGCAAAGTTTAAACTCTAACACTAACAAAAAGTAGTATTTGTATTATTTTAGTTGTATTTAGTTTTAGATTTTACTGAAAGATTTAGTAATTACTTTTTGTCATTTTTAGTTTTTATATTTCTTTTGCTTTTTTATATTTATTTGTTTTTAATTTCTTATTTTTAGTACTTCAGAATGATTAATCAAAACTAATAGAAATAAAAGTAATATTATTAAAATAATATTATTTCATCGCAATATTTTAAATATTTATTTAACATTTTTAGTTTAAATTTCAAGTAATAATTTATTTAGAATGTTGATCAAATTATTTGAGATTATTAGTTTTAATAATCCTCACTATATATTTGCAAAGGCGTGCTTATTATTTTCATGAAGTAGAGCAAACAAATGTCTATTATACTTCCATGTTTTTATTTTAATCATGTGGAAGGAAATCCAAAAATCAATTATACTTATAATTCTAGGTTAATTGGTATTTTTGCTTCAAGCATGAAGTTTAATCCATACTTATTATCTTTTAATCAAACGTTGACATAATTTTAACTTTTTCTCACAGCACAATATTCAAATGTCACAGCGTTCAATCACATTTTATGGTTTAAATTTGTTAAATGGATAAAATTATAAGCTGTTAGAAAGCAGCATTAATGCATTTCAAATCATGACCAGGGTCCTCAGGAAAAAGAAAGTCAAAGATTAGTTTTGTGCTATTCTGAAAACCGACATTGTTACGAGCCGAGACAAAAGTGGGCACGTTATTTAAATGCTCTGCAGTAAATGAGATATTTTCTCTGGGGAGATGCTAATTCAGATTCCAGCAAGTATTTGAGGTAATTGTATTTAGTCTTTAGCTCTGTTTTCTATCTCTGGATCACGTTCGACAGGGAATGATGGGTAAATAAAGCCTCAGTGTCATTGTGTGGAAACCTCCTCTCTGAGTTCTTCCAGCTGTTGACCTGACGTCATTTCAGAAATGCTCATTTGCATGAAACTGCAAAGTACTACAAAAACATTACCGTCTCAAAAGTGTTCTTACAAAATGCATTGATTTTACACGGAGAACAGTAGATAAAACTGCATGGGAAGCAAAAGGGAGTCAACAGAAAAGCTCTCTGGTGCCATCTAGCCAAAAAAAAAACTAAACAGCTCGAGAACAGTGTCTGGTCTCCATTTTGTGTCTTCATCAGACCACACTACTAATGTAAGCTGTGCTAGCTGACCAGTTTTAAAAACAAACTCAAGATCAGATTTAGTGTTTTAATGAGAGAAAAATGGATATATGGAAATTCAGATGTGTCACTTGATCAGAAGTGACAGTAAAAACATTGAAATAATTTCAAATAAATGCCCCTTTCTATTAAATAAACAGTGTTTCCTCAATACAGCACAAGCGTCTTCGACATTAAATAGTTCTCGAGCAACAAATCAACATATTAGGAAGCTTCTAATATAACGCTAAAAACTGGAGTAACGATGCTGAAAATTCAGCTCTCACCATATAAAATGCAGTTTTAAAATGTTTAAATAGAAAACACCATTTCACATTCTAAAAATATTTCAAACATTTAAATATTGTATAACCTAACTGAAATATGCCGCCATTAACCTGATAACCCAAACGTTTAACCCCTAGTTTTAACACCATTTTCTTTTGGACAAAATGAGATATTGCAAAGTGAGACACAAACTGGACAACATTTGCCAAGTATAGCATGCAAGTTAGGTCATGTGCCAGTTCTGAAGAACTTTACTCTTCACAAAAACAAATAAAGTTTAAAAATATACAAAGGGCTTTATTCAACCATTTAAATATGTACAATTTCACAGACAGTAACTGATTATTTCATCAATAAAACATTTACAACTTTCATAAAATCTTATAAAACAACATTTACAATACTGAAGAGGCTGTTTAACCTCCTTGAGTCTCTTTTTTTTTTTTGGTGCAGAGAATGATTGTATTTTTTCACGTTGTGCGGCAGCCACAAATGTGGCCAAATTCACTTCACATTTAGGAAGATGATAAAACATTCACATTTTTAAAAGGCTTTTGAAACAATTAAGAATCCTTAAAAGGCAGTTTGTTTTTTTTAAGTTTTCCCCATGTGGTGCTCAGAGGCGACGGACGTTTCGTTTGCTTCGAGCAGAGCCGGCGAGGAGTGTTTTTTGAGAAGTGGGGAAGCTCCGGACGGTACCGGGGCACGGAGCGCAGCCGTGGAACGCTGACCGACACAATGTGCAAAACACAAACCCACAGCTGGCACGGGAGCACACGGCCCTCTTCATGGCTGCGTCGTAACGTGCTGCAGATTCACAGCGGATACACGGTCGCAGAGATTCATCCTGTTTGAGCGTCTGAGCAACCTAGAAGAAAATAACCCCGTTAGAATCAGCAACCGGACCACATGAGAGTATTAAACCAGTAAACTCTGCTGTTGGATTTCTTCTTTACCTCATGAAACTGCTGGAAGCGACTTGACTTGGATGAGTTTTGCGCTCCACCCGTCTTGCACTGCAGCTTCTTAACGGCCTTGTGAACGGGCGTAGAGGCGACGGTCTGCATGCTGGAGAACACCACCCTGCTCAAGGTGAAGTCTCGTGATAGTGAGCCCGAGGAGCGCCTGGAGTCCTGCAAGCAACAAACGCTATTAGGACTGGAACATAAACTAGAATTTTAAACTACAAATAAACATGTTTCCAACCAGGGTTTCTGCAAGTTTTAATGAACAAATTTAAGACCAAAGGAACGCAATTCAATGCTTTTGACATTTTTTAGGAAGCATTCATTGACTTGCATTTTGAGCTCAAAGCAGTGTAACTCCACAGAAACCCTGGTCACACAAAATTCTTCAATATTTACCCATAATTTATTCGATTCTGTACTCAACTCATGTTGTTCCAAACTCATATGACTAACTTTCTCTGTGGACCATAAAAGAAAGATGGTACTTTGCAGACCGTTCGGAATCAGAAAGTTTTGCATTTGTTTGGGAACTGAAACTGGTTACAAACACTCTTAATATCTTCCGTGTTCTGCACAGGAAAGTCAAATGGGTTTGAAATGACATGAGTGCGAGTAAACAATCTCCTTTTAATTTTTGGTGGAGAATCCCTTTAAAGTTTCAATAAACTGCACACGGATGAATTGCTGCAGTTCTGTCGTTCTATAACGTCTCTTACCCTTATTGTTCTTTCTGCTTCTCTGCAGCGCTGAAGGGTCACCTGATCTTCACAAATGATTTTCCTCCACGTCCGGCTCACTTTTCTACAGCTGCAGGAGACCAGAAACAAACAGTCAGTCATCCAGATTCACATCAGTGCAAGATAAACAAATATCAAAACAGAACAGGGTGTTACCTCACTAAGTCGCAATCTCCCAACAGGCCCAATATCCTGGCAAGGATATGCCTCATGTCTTTCCTCAGCAGGCCGCAAAGGATGTCCACAAACTGCCGTCCCATCCTCCCACCGATTACATTATCCAGCCCGAAATTCTCAGCAACCTTATCGACGACGGTCGATATCGAACTTATCCTTATTGAACTTCTGCTCTTTTTAAAGCTTTTAACCAGCTCTTTGCACACCTCCTCCTGAAACCTCACCAAGGGCAGACAGGGCGCAGGATGACACTCCACAGCCAAGGATTGAGAGGACTCATACAGCTCTTCACTCCTCTCCAGAGAGTCCAAGCCATCCACGTCCCCGTGATCCACCTGACTGTTTTGGAGGGAAAGATAGCCACTGTCCTCAGTTAGGCCGCTGCTGCTAATAATCACCTCATCGTCTGATGCCACCTCTAGAGAATGCCGCTTATTCTGGTAGTTTTCTTTATTGTGGGGGCCTTTGCTTCTGGTCTCCATCGGGGTGGAGACGATGGGGGCAGCTGGGGAGCGCAGGGGTGTTTTCCGTGGCGAAACCCTGTGGCCCTTCACCTCACCGAGGTCTGTTTCAACTTTCTCCATGTGGCATAAAACTGTTGAATCGTCACTGTAGCTTGGACACTTCATATTGAGGCCGTTCCAGACACAGCAAACTAGAGCAAAAGTAGAAATGTGAAATTAGTGTTTGTACAAATTGTTGATGCATATTAAATATCAGAAGTCACGTGAGCATTTTTCATAATAGGCCAGACCACAGTGTATACAGTACATGAGGACAAAACTTACAGGAAACGCATTAAATTGACTCTCTTGAGGTTTCACGTTTCTAATAACTTTCATCGATATAAAGAATTACATAACATACATAAATACACATAATGCAAGTAAATCCACCCACTGTTTTAGCCTTACTTCACCCTGACTTCTCGTTCAAGCATTAAAACACACTAAAAAAATGCATGTCATAATACATGCTTGTTATTCCCTAACATTTAATAAGTTTAGATGCATTTGCTTTTATGCGATTTATTTGCGTTTTTCATTTTGCGCGCCTAAGTGCTCGCATTCCTGACGTGGCTAACGTTAACATTACTCGTGATACACCACATACTATCTAAAAAATACAACTTTGGAATTATGTTCTTGCACTAAAATTGCACTTTTAGCTTTTTGGATTGCTTTCATAAATTTAAATGGTTTACAAGAAGCAATATTAAACCCGAATCTGAGAGAATCACGTAGAGGGAAACGCAAACATGGCCGGACATCTAATATCTTTTGATTTAAAATCCTCTTTAAATGCTCCTATTTTCCCGAATTTACAAAACGCAACATTTCTTACCTGTAAAATATAAAAGCACTTTTATGTATTCCTCATAGGTCTTTTTAGACGTGTCCTGGTCGCTGTTGCAGTAGCAGCACAAGCATTTAAGCGGTAACACAATGGTTAGTGAGTTTGGGGGAAAAAGCGCCACTTGCAAATGCATTTGAAATTTGGCGACCAAAGCTTCTAGCCAATCAGAGCGCAGGAGAATACCTTTAAACGACCGGCAGCCAATGAAACCGCTGGGAGCCAGTGGGCGAATCTCGAGTGATGTCACGACGCACATACAACCAGGACGTCACCGTGCATAAAGAGCGCCACCCAATGAAATGCGCGCTTCGGAAAAAAAGCGCCTTTTTGAAAAAAAGCAATAAAAATGGACTTTAAAAGTGTTTTTTTGTTGTTGTTGTTGATTTATTCAAGATTATATACTAAAGATTTAAAAGCTCTCATTTAAAAAACAGGATATATTAGGGAATCTAAGTATGTGATTTTCAGGTCTGTAAAAGTAATGAACATTTATTTATTTGGATATTTGTGTTATATTCACCTACACTTATTCATATTTTATGAGCTAGAATTTGATCTTTTTGATTTTAAATGCTACAAAATTTGTAAAAATCTTTAACAGTTAGGATTTAAACTGGCTGAAAACAAAAACAAACAGCCTACCTGAAAGCATTTCACACCACTGTGCAAAAGTTCAAGAGAAAGCATAGTGTTTGCGAAACTCTTCAGAGGGATAGTGAGATACACTACGCTCTTTCTACCTAGACTAAACGTCTGTGCTTACAATTCAAACTCACACCAAAAAGCCAAACTTTTACACATCTCTTTATTGCGAGGAAATAACTACTGATTCTGATCATCGTCTTCAAGAAGGTCCATAAGCGATTCCTGTTCAGAAAACTGTTGCAAAAACACAATCATCTCTTCAAGCAGTTCCTCTCCTTGTAAAAATCCTTGCACGTCATGAACGGTTTTTCCAATCCTGTGATCTGTGATCCGGTCCTGAGAGAAGTTATAAGTCCTGATTTTCTCTGATCTGCCTTTGGTGCCAATCTATTACAACACATGTAAAATGCAGTTTATATTTACCAAATTATATCAGCAAGAACAATTATATCTGATATTAGACAAGTTAAAATCAATGTGAATTGTTGTTCACAAGCGTTTTAATTAACCCAACACATTTCCATCAGGTAAAACTGATATTTAATGTAATGTACTTGTAGGACCGAATTTTAGTCGATCATAAAGCTATTTCACAGGTAATATTTTGCTTAAAGACTTTTTAGTTTATTTACTTTCCTGTGATTGATATATGCTAAATTTATATATATATATATATATATATATATATATAAAGCAAATCAATTAATATACCTGTAGTTTTCGAGCCTGGTATCTCTTACTAGTCTCCTCCTCTAGCCGGGAGCTGTAGAGTTTGGCTCGCAGTAATGTCATGGCTGTCTCTTTGTTCTTGATCTGGGAGCGTTCCTGTTGACATTCAGCCACTGTGCCTTAAATTACAACAAAACAGAGTCGTCTCACTCCCAGTGACCTGTAGGACATCAGAAATGACTAGGAAAAAAAATTGAATCAATTTGAATTAATACTAGTATATCTATCTATATATATAAATAGTTTGGACAGTCAACAGTTTGGAATAATTAAGATTTTACAATGTTTTTTATGAATCGCTTTTGTCTACAAAAGCAGTTTTAATTGATCAACAATCAATCTGAAATATTATTAGAATTTTAAATAACTGTTTTTTATAAAAAATATATGTTAAAATGAAATTTATTCCTGTGCTGCAAAGCTGCATTTTCAGCAGCAACTACTCTGGTCCTCAGCAAACAACAGTGAAAATAATAAGAGCCAATACTAACACTGAAGGATGATTCTAAAATTCAGCTTTGCATTACAGAAACAAATTATATTTTAAAATATATTCTAAAAGAAAACAGGTTTTTAAAAATGTAATAACATTTCACAATATAACCGTGTTTATTGTATTTCTGATCAAATAAATGCCTACGTGTTTAAAGATAAAGACAACAGATACAACACAACCATATTATTTACACTATTATATATCTCTTATGTAAGTCACTCTGGAGACTGACCTGTGGGGAGATGGACGATCCTCACGGCGCTGTCGGTGGTGTTCACATGCTGTCCTCCTGCACCACTGGCTCTCTTCGTCTCGATCCTCAGATCTTTAGGGTTGATAGTAAATGAGATCTGTGTGGTTAAAGAGAAAATGCAATACAATGTATAACCACACACTTGAATACTGATATTCTAATTATTTCCTGATTGTGTTAAGCTATCATTCCTTTCTGAATCTCTATTAGAGTTGTAGTTTTGCGTACCTCGGTGGGCTGGGGAAGTATGGCCACCGTCATGGTGCTGGTGTGTATGCGACCTTTACTCTCTGTTTTTGGGACCCTCTGGACACGATGGACTCCAGCTTCAAACTTTAACTTTTTATAGCTAAGTGGACCACTGATACTGGCTGCTGCACGTCTGATGCCCCCTAAACACACAACAAACACCACTGGAAATGAGACACACAAAGACAACCAATGCAATCCCTGACACAAATGCACCCAAACAGATATTATTATTAAGCATTTATAGAGAATAGGAATAGACCAATTTATCTACCGAGTTCACTAGATGTGGCCTCCAGGAGGTTGAAGCTCCAGCCATGGAAAGCAGCGAAGTTCTGATACATATCAAAGATCTCAGCGGTAAAGAGCATGGCTTCCTGACCTCCGACTCCAGCGGTGACCTCTAGGACCAGGTCGCTCATGTCCGATTCCTCCTCTGGGATCAGAAGAGATAAAATCTGAAACACAGAACACAGCTTTGTGTTCAGCAACTTACTACATAATAATATTATTTTTACAACATTTAATCTAATATTTGACTTGGTTTGACTTACTAATTTGCCACTACTTATTGTACTGCCTTAACAAAATAATTAGGTTTTTATATTAAATTCATAAAATCATTACAACAAATGTAATATTATAATGATTTAAAAAGGTTCATCACAATTATAAACCTATACATATAAATAATCAATAATATGATATTTTAATTATTACCTTTAAATACATATAGTTCTTTTTTTGTTCATACATGTACATGAAAATGTGTAACAATATATTAATTTGTATGATAAATTAATAATAAATTAATAATAACTATATATATATATATATATATACACACATACAGGTGTGTATACACACGATAATTATATTCAACAATATAAATACCATAATATTTTGTAATTGTAATATTAATTTTATACATTAATTTCTAGTACATTTACTTGATATTTATTTGACTTGATAATGTATCATACATTACACTAACAACGTAATTTAATGTAATTGTTCATATTACATATCTTAATATCATTCATTAATAATCAACATCATAAAAAATATAATAATTGTATTAGTATTACATATTTGTTTTACTTTACCAAGTTTACTTGATAACGATAATGTGTAATAAAATAACAATGATCAAATAATACTACATTCATACATAAAAAAAGGTTTCGTTTTGTTAAAATCAATAAACAAACAATTGTGGAATAAAAGTGTAACGTGGAAAAGTGAGATTCAGCCATAAAATCTGTAAATGTGTTATTGGTCTTTTTCCTTGACATGCCATGTCTGTATGCCAATCAATAAGGGTAATTTATTTAATAAAGCTGACTGAAATGTTAACGAGAGCATTTCACACCTCACCTTTTGTCTGAGATCTTGAATGGCTGCTAGACAGGCTTCCTTCTCTGACTCTGCAAGCTCATGTAATTCTGGGTCATTATCTGAAAGGAGATACAAATGCAAATGAAATGCCACCCTTGAAAGCTTTCCACTTCCAGCATACCTTTCCCAGTTAATTACCTTTCAACAAGTCCTGCATGTCCTCCAACTCCTTCTGTTTCTCCTCTAATTCTCTTCTTTTCTGGACCAAAGGCCCAAGCACAGATATGTTAGTCCTTTTCATTTTCACATCCTCATCATTCAGTGTTTGGTTTTCAGTATTGAGGGACTGCAAGCATGTGTTATACTCCATTTCCTTCTTCTTCAGATAGTCATGTAAAGACTTCTTGTTGAAGACCTCCTCCACAGAGAGTATTTTAGTGACCATCGCTGACCGAGATGTCTGAAAGGCTCGTTGAGCGTGTGGTATTGTGCTGTTAACGGTCCTGTGAATGGCTGGACATCTGCATACTGATCCTCTAAAGACTCCTGCTTGTGTTGTGATTGTCCTGAACAGTGTCACATTCAGCAGCTGCCTGCCTGCACATGAAAGACCCTTACTAAAGCAAACCACGGCCATCACCGGCTCAAGCGCTGTATTTAAAGTGAGCACTTGAAGGCAAATACAAGCATTTATAATGTAAACGGGCTTCCAACCATAAAAACTTTATTGCAGCCTGCAGTTGACATCTATGAACCACAACATACACATGTCCTGCAGAGACTGTGTACGTAACTTCTTTTTCCGGGTAAAATATTTTTCAAAATAAAAGTCAATAGCGTTAAAAGCGCACTAAAAAAGTTCTCGCATTTGTTGGCAGAGAAGCGTTTACATTGCCTAAAAATGTTAAATGATTTGTAAATAATTTCAACACGGAACACATACGTGTATGCATTTACTGGTCTTCTTAATTTTATTAAAATTATTTTTTTATTTTATTTTATTCATAAAAACGATCATTTTTTATAAAATCAAAATATTTTATTATTAATTATTTTTGAAAATTAAATAATTTTATGCATAATCGCTTTTTATGTAAACAAAACTTTTTCTAAATTGATGTGATTGGGTATTTCCCTGCGTTATTTTAACATAATCATTACAATCATACATTCTATTTCATTTACTATATTGTTACACATCTTATATAAGCATTATGTTTATAATATTTGAAAATAATTTTCATTATAAAGTATTTGTTTATAATGTAGAATGTAGAAATCAGGTATAAAAATCAATTCAAATTGTACTTAACCTAGCGCCAGTACCACATGAAACCAACAGATGGCAATATTACCAAACGTATTTATTAAAAAAAAAAATCATGTTTAAAAAAATGTATATATACAATATTCTGATTCTTTATGAAATTATGTGATTATTAACGATATTAATAATAAAGAATTTATTACAATACATTCCAATTTAAAACAAAGCAAACATCCATTATCACCTGAAACCAATAGAATGCAGCATTGCTAAAGTGTAGAAAGTATACAAAAGCTTACACAGCAGTTACGCTTTATTTTTGAGGCCAAACAATAGAAATACATACAATGAAAATAAGAACGACAAATGTGTTTCATGGTAGTCATAGTCATTATATTTTTCTCATGGGTGATTCGTTGCACACTTTTGTTGCTTAATGTTTTCCAGTTGCAGGAAGATCCATCTGTCCAGACTGCAGAGATTCATCTGGAAGAGCACTAGTCCAAAATGAGCATCTCCAAATCTTCTGGTCTTCTAAACTTTCTCTTTCAAACGCATGTTAAACAAGACAGCTTTACTTATTAACTGATGAACACATTCAAACGGACAAAACATTCAACAGATTCCAGACTCACTCTTCCACAAATACAGTTTTACACATTCAACACAAGTTGGCTATTTATTGCAGAAAAACGTTCACATTATTACAGTATTTTTTTCACAAGAATGATTTTAGCTGATACTTTGTTAATTTTTGCAACTCAATAAATAGTTTTACCGGACTCCATTTCCCATAACACCCCATACCTGTGTCTGACTACGCATGCAGGTGTTGCTCGTTATCGCCCCTTTATAAGCCATGCTCTGACTTCAGTAGGACTCATACCCCCAGTTTCACAGACAAGGCTTAAGCTTGTCCCAGACTAAATTGGATGTTTGAGCTGTCTGATGAAAATATCTTGCTCTGACATATCTTAAAACATTTCAGTGTCATTTTTCTGTGTTAAGATGCACACCTGTAATACTTTCTTAAAGGGCATTTTTGTAAAAGTTGCTTAAATATTTTAATTTAACTAATGCCTAGTCCTGGATTAAGTCTTGTTCTTACCCTGGCTGACAATTCTGAGCGAGTTTCCCGCTCTACCTTGCCAGTCTGTGTATGACCCCGGATTGCCTGACTCTGCCCGCACCTCTGTCACCTTCCCTTGTGACTGTGCTGACTGATATTCTGATTGTTTGCTGCCTGCCCCGGTGTTGTTTACGTCTCAGTCCTGCCTCTGATATTCTTGTTTTGCTGCTCTGATCGTTGCCTGTTTGACCTCGTTTCCTTTAATAAACACTGCACATGGATCCCCTGCCTCTTCGTTACAGTAAGAGTCACAATCTAAAACAGAGCCTGTAGGTGGTTTAATTCTCGCTGGGGCCATTGGCTTTGGAGCAGATTTTGACATTGTGTGGCTCCGACCCACAGAAAGGGAGGAAAGTTCAGAAAAAGGTTTAATCCTCTGCAGAGTCATGCTGATTATATAGTGGAATTATGGATCTGTATAGGTCTTACATGCTTCACAGATCAAAGGCTTGGGAGTGGACAATATCACATCCAAATATATATCGCAATGATTCATTTTGTTGGCATATTAAAAGACAAATATTGAAATTCCAGAGCTTAGTGTTATTATGAGTTGAGGAGGAAGGAAACCCAATCTGTGAATGTCATCAAGGGATTACCTTTGTCTGCAAACTACTAATACCTTCTCTTTTTTTTTTTTTTACCTCTGAACGAACATTGGAGACTCACACGAACAGCTGGAAACCCCTGAAATTTGTCTTCATATGTCAAGATGATTATTAACAAACAATAAGGGCTTGTTCCTTTATTACACAGATGCTCTCCAGTTGCCATTGTCTTTGGCTGCATTGTTCTCTGATTAGTTCAGTTTCAGAATTCCTTTGTGTACGTACATAACACACACACCCACAAACATCTGAGAACAATTCCTGAAAACATAAAAGTTGTATTAAAAATTTACCAGTTACCAGAGGTACCCTTTTGCACATATTTTGTACTTTTTTAGAAAGCTCTAATTTATACTATATGTAGATCTGTCATTATTTTAGATATTTTGCACCTAAAATATTTACTAGCATTTAATAAAAGAAAATATGCATGTTTTATTAAATATACATTTCATGCATAATATATACAATCCATATTTTGGTAATGTATATTATTTTATGTAGGTTTTTATGATTATTATGGTTTTAAAATAATCATGTGAATGTATAAAATATGGAAAATACGCCCCCGCCTGAGCGTCCTCCAGAGTCTACTGCGCCGCCTGAGCATCCTCCAGCGTCCTCCACCTGGTAAGAACCTTCACCGGAGCACTGCCAGAGCCTGAGCGCGCACCGCAAAAGCCTTCACCTGAGCGCACACCGCAAGCTAAATCACCGCCCTCCCACCCACTTCGGCCCTCTGCCTCGTCGTCGAATGACAGTCCTGCCACTCACCCACAACTCACCATCCAGCCAGGGCGAGTCACACAGGACTGCCATCCTCCAGCATCATATGCCTCGGGGTGCTCCTCGACTCCTCCTCCAGCCTCCACCTCGGCTTTCCGACCCATCGTCTTCGCCATGGACCTTGGCTCCCTCTTCTCCTTCAGGGCTCGTCCGTCCACTAACTCCACTGGGCTTGATCGTTCCCCCAGCTCTGCCTTGGTCAGTCGGTGTCCATCTGCAGCCTCTGGACTCTGTTGCTCCAGCTGCGCCTTGTCTCTACGTCCTGCCAGCTGTGTCAGGCCCCTCCTTTCCTCCAGCTCCAACTTGGTCCTCCCTCACTCCAGCTCCGCCGTGGTCTGCCGAATCCCCTCATCCGCGTCGGTCGCCGGCACACTTACTCCGCCTTGGCCCTTCGCTGTCGGCCTGGCTCAACGGCCTTCTATCTGCTCCCTCGACTCCAGGCCCCTCGCCTGGAAAGAGCATCAAGGACCACCCCCCTCCCTCATTATGTATGTACTTTGGCCTTTACGGTGTGAGGACACACCATAATGTAACTTGTTTACTATCTGTCACTGTTTAGTTAGTGCCTTCAACAAATATTTGTTCTCAACCCTGGTCCTCGCGCCCCCCTGCTCTGCGTATTTT
>JAUCMT010000024.1:17392765-17415755 GCA_032357475.1 Enteromius thamalakanensis | reverse complement strand
TAATTTATTCAAAGCATTGTGCAAACAAATAAATACACCCTTATTTACAACAAACATAAACTCCCTTTGGGTAGAGCCGTGTACAACTTTTAACAATATTGCAGTACATATTGGAACTGAACCTACAACATACATAGGTCTGGAAATCATTTATGCACATCCAGACGTTCCTCTCTGTCTGGCCACATAGCTTCATCTACATCACAGCGAATATCATCTCTTGCAATGCAGAGGAAAGTATCTCCTCAAGTGGTGAATGCACCCTCTGCAGGACTTTGCTGTGATGTCATCACATGCTGCATCCATGGCCACATGTGGGTGCCGGGCATATACCTTCCACCTCCAGGAAGAGAAAAATTCCTCTATTGGATTTAGCAATGGTGAGTAGGGAGGGAGCTATTCCACCAGCATCCTATCTTGTGTTGCAAACCACTGTCTGACAACATCTGAGTGGTGAAAACGCACATTATCCCAAACAACATGCTTATTCAGATGGTCTCCAGTTAAACCCCTCTCATGCTTTATTACAAAAGAGGGAGCGAGAAAAACTATTACAACTTTTCCTGTGTAACATAATGCATTTTGGACAACATATTGTACAGTATACACTTTGAATACACATACACAGAACTGTCATGTAAGTGTAGTTCATGAAAGTACACAATGTAAACAGTTTACAGTACTGAACATTAGAGTATGCATAGAACAAATACATGTTTTACCTGTACATACTGGTGACAGATCTTCTTTACTCTGTTACTGTTCCGTTCAAATGACACATTGTACAATTGTTTCATGCTCATTTAACTACTCCTGAGCACTCTGTCAATTGTAGCCATTGAAACAGATTCAATATTCCCAAAGATGTTGTCATCCTCTATAACAGCACTTTTTATCTCTCTCAACCTTATAGCGTTGTTTGCAATCACCATTGAACAAATGGTTTCCTCTTGTTCCTCTTTCACCTCTGCAAGGTTGTCTTGCAATCCTATGTGGTGCAAAGTAAAATGACAGTAAATATGGGAAATCTTTACTGTAACACTACAATACACTAAATCTGTGAAGCAGTAAATCTAAATGTAAGATGTAAAAGGTGACAAGTTCTTGTCCCACTGCAAGCTTCATGTATGACACAATGACGGTAGTGCGGTGCAGATTGTTTGGTGCTGAATTACCCTCCATTTATACACACCAGTTCGCACCCTTCGACCAGCTCCAGCCATTGTGAGGCCGTGATTGAAAATATGATCCACAATTGCAGCCCTGATTTCATTGGGAATCCGCCTATGTACTTGGCCTCTTCTTCCTCTTCCACTGTTTTGTCCCCTTCCCCTTCCTCTTCCTCTTTCACCCCTCTTCCAGGAGGCTGACCTTCCATTTCTGTGTCAAAGTATTGTAGAAATGGTACACACTATGTCCTGCTTGGTTCATATATGCTTGTGAAGTGGGGGTTTATGGGATTCATTTCTGAGTGATTGTAGAAAAGTGGCTTATCGTTGGTTTTAACTAATGCTTCACACACCCCTTTTCAACAGTAAAAGATGAGGTTCATCTAAGATAAATTGTTCAATTTAGAAGACATTTTCAGAAAATAATTATTTGTTTATATTTATATACAACTAGTTCAACCTTTTTGTATGTAATGACTCAAGCAATGAAATGAGGACTATTAGTTTTATATGGAATTACTATTCAGCAGTCACAAGTTACTGTAATTTTGACTGACATGACATAAGATCATCATAAAATGTTATAAAACAGCAGAGAGTTGTATGAAAGTAATTGATGCAGGTCCAAAAGCATTTGCAATTTGTGGGAAAGAATGAAAAAAACGCTACTATGAATGGCACACATGATTAATTGTTGTGGAGGTTGAGGTTAATGTTGTGCAAATGTAAATAATGTTCTGAGAAATGCACCAAAGCGACTGAGAAAAACTATAAGTAACAATTATATCCGTACAACAGTCATGTCATAAAATTCTTATGATCCTATCACTAAATGTTTAATTTACTTTTTAAAAACTTTTTAATTTACTTTAAAAACGTTTAAAAACATTTTTAGTATCAATATTTTCTATTATTTTATTGTATTACTGTAAAAGACCAGTATTACCTTCAGAAATTAATTATATTTTCCCTAGCTATAATAAATATGTATTTTTATTCTCCAATGCTTTATTTTTTTCTCATACAGGTTTTCTCAGTGACTTTGGAGCATTTCTCAGATCAGAAATTGAGTTTTCAAAACTACTTATTCAAATTCCACATAATCTAGCCATTTATAATGCTTATGCACACATGCATATTGTCGCGATCAGCTGGAGGTGCCAACTCAGGCCACTGGATGGCACTCCAGCGCCCAGCAGACTATGTGTGTTTTGTGTTTAGTTTGGACTCATTGCCACGACCTCATGTCTTCGCCCACTCGTTGGTTGTCTAGGTGTTTGATTGTCTGCTCCACCCCTTTGACCTACTTTCACCTGTATAAAACCCCTCTCTGTTTGAGTGTTGTTCACGGTTCATTGTTTGTTGTTACGTCTCATTCGTGTTCCTAGTTTCCTGTTGTTTTGCTCTTTGGATTACCCGTTAATTTTGCCCGGACCTGGACTTTCCCTCTGCTGCTTCCCCAAGGACTCAGTTAACTGGTATTTCGACCCTTTGCTTTGTTTTTTGACTCCGCCTCTGTCTTAGTCTCTGATAACTTTGTCTGCCGGCGATCTTTCTCTGTAAACCCTGACTTTGATTCTAATTAAACACTGTTTGCACTTGAGCTCGCACGCCTCACGTCCCTTTCGTAACAGAATGAACCGTCAAAACAGAGCTCAGCACAGTGTTTTTTCAAAGTGAGAAAAAGGGCTCGCTCAGTTCAGTGGATTTCTTTGTTTTGAGGATGACGTTTTCGGACTAATTGCTTAAACTCATGCGCCGAGACCCGCCATTCGAGGACTTTGTTTTTGAGTTTATTCAGCTCGCTGAACGGTCGGGTCTCAACGATACTATTCTCACTGCGGTGTTTATGAGTGCCGCACGTCAGTTCAGCCCCATTGAACTACCAGACATTACCGAGTTGGCATGGGAATCGGGAGTCTTTCTTCGCCTGATGACAGTGCGGTCTCAGGCAGGAGGATTGAGCCAGGCTGCACTGTCACCCCCAGAGACACAGCACAAGATGGCAACCGTCCGTGAAGAGCAGCGCAAAATGGCGGACGATCGCGAGACCCGACACAAAATGGCGGTTAATCGCGAGGAGGATCTGCCCAGGGCCGCTGCTTCCACACCCCATGCGCCAATGTAAAGTTCTACTGATCCCGGTTTCCCAGCCCAAGGGACTGTTTCATGTCTGGTCAGCTCCAGTAACACAGCCAGGGGTGCTGTGCCAAGCCCAGTTGGTTTCGGTCTCACAGCTCAGGGAGCTGTCCCCTTCTATGTAAACCCTGAAATGCTAGCTACAGGCCCTGACATCATCACTCAGCGCTCCGTCCAGAGGGACGTCTCTTCCGCCGATTCCGCCCTGGTGGGCTTCTCCACCGCTGGCTCCACCCAGAGGGACGTCTCCTTTGCCGATTCCGCCCCGGTGGGCTTCTCCACAGCCGGCTCCACCCAGAAAGAGGTGTCCGCCGTCTGCTCTGCCTCGGTGGGCTTCTCCAAAGCTGGCTCCGCCCAGAGGGACGTCTCTTCCGCCTATTCCGCCCTGGTGGGCTTCTCCACCGCCGGCTCCGCCCAGAGGGACGTCTCCTTCGCCGATTCTGCCCTGGTGGGCTTCTCCACCGCCTGCTCCACCCAGAAAGAGGTCTCCGCCGTCTGCCCTGCCTTGGTGGGCTTCTCCGCTGTCTGCTTCACTCTGGTGGTCACCTCTCAAGTGGACTTCTCCGCCATCGGCCCCGCCCTGGCGGGCGTTCCCTCTAGGGCATTCCCGAAGTCTGGAGCGTCTGGAAGCCGCTCCTTAGAGGGGGAGCTATGTCACGATCAGCTGGAGGTGCCAGCTTAGGCCACTCGATGGCACTCCAGCGCCCAGCAGACTATGTGTGTTTTGTGTTTAGTTTGGACTCACTGCCACGACCTCATGTCTTCGCCCACTCGTTGGTTGTCTAGGTGTTTGATTGTCTGCTCCACCCCTTTGACCTACTTTTACCTGCATAAAACCCCCCTCTGTTTGAGTGTTGTTCACGATTCATTGTTTGTTGTTACGTCTCATTTGTGTTCCTAGTTTCCTGTTGTTTTGCTCTTTGGATTACCCGTTGACGATTTTGCCCGGACCTGGACTTCCCCTCTGCTGATTCCCCAAGGACTCAGTTAACTGGTATTTCGACCCTTTGCTTTGGTTTTCGACTCCGCCTCTGTCTTTGTCTCTGATAACTTTGTCTGCCGACGATCTTTCTCTGTAAACCCTGACTTTGATTCTAATTAAAACGCCTCACGTCTCTTTCGTAACACATATTATAAAAGCAGTTTCTCATTCTTTTGAACAAATTGCGATTGCTTTGGTACATCATGCAACTGATTATGTACATTTGTCATTGGTTTCCTACATTCCTATCATGTTGTTCAAAATCTATTACATAGTTCTCTGTTCTATAGTCTTATCTCTCTAAACATTTACTAGTTCATTGTATAAGTCATTAAAATGTTTGATCTAGTTGTCATAAACTGTCAAACCTATTTTCTGCACATTTCTATTGGACTTTTTATAAATTTGCCATGAATTTTCCATGAGTTTTGCAAGTAAATGTTGACTTTCACTAATGAAGAGAAAATAGATCAACCAATTATAAACCAGCTCTCACTTAGCTCAAAGGAGCATCTCATGAAGCTTTTGTCTGGTAACTAGCATATATAGACAGAGGACAACACAAGATATGGGTGATATGGGTTACAAATTCTGACGATGGATGAACATCCAAAAAACAATCAAGGTCAACAGCTGAGAGTAAGAAGATGAGTAAAAAATTATTATGGAAGACTACAGAGACAAAACAGAGGAAGAGGCAGAAGAGGCCAAGAACAGAGGCACATATCAGATGAAATAAGGACCACTATTGTGGACAATCTTGTCAATCATGGCTTAGAAGGGCTCTTGAATCTTGGTTGTGAACAATGACACAATACCTTTTCATTCTGATTGCACTGATATGTTCATTGATATAAATACATGCTTTTGATGGTTATAACCTATCCTAATTCTTTAGGAAGTTAGAAGTTTAGGAATTCCTAGCATCTCGCAACCGATTAAACAACGTCCAGATGCTGCTGAGTACATTTCTGCAAGATTTTCCAACGTGTGGTTTCTAATGATTCTAAAAACAGTCAACACACTGTGTCCAGTCATCGGGTTAAAAGCTTGTGAATAAATGTCTGTAAAACTTTCCAAAGTTTGTCTAGGCCATGTTTCTCAGGTCGTCTGGAGTCTTAGCAATGTGGGCCGGGGAGGCTAGTCAGAAGGAATATAAACAGATTAAAGATGACCAATATTATATATATTTAAATTCATTTATAATAATTGAATTAATTTAAATAAATAATATTTGCTATTATTAGTAAATAAGGTTTACCAACAATGTTGATGTTTATGGCTTTGACAAGCAAGCTTAACTAGATTTGCTTTTCATTTTAAACATGGTATAGCTTTTTCAAACTATTTTTACATTTTTTATGCTATTTATAAAGCTGATTTTTCAGGAGGCTTGCTGAGAAAATATGTGCAAAGATGTTTTGAGACATTGCATTTAATTTCTTTCACACTTCAAGAGAGAGTTTATAGGCTTTTAGAGCTTTAAAACTTAATTTGGCTCACATATCATTGGCCAGAACTGGCACAACCTCCATCTGAAGTGAATGTGACTTTGAAGGCATCTTCACTATGCCAGTACAGATGAAATTAGAGCCATAACACAGTGGCACCGCTCACGTACACAGAGACACAAGTTCAGGTAAGAAAATGTGACATGGTGCTCATTAGACCTGTGCTAAATAAACATTTACCTTAAGCTGCTTGCTTTCATGGAATTGTGGTTTTTGCATAATTGATTTAATGTAAGTTTCCTTGTATTTTGTAAATGATCTGATTGAATGTCATTCCAGTGTTCATTTATTTCCAACAGTAAATGTGGCGTGAAGAATGTTTGATAATTTTGGAAATGTCGAGGTCTGTTGGGTTTAAATGGAGGGTCATAAGACTAACCTAATAAGACGTGAACTTTTGTGTTTCTCAGGAGAATTGGCCTAAAGGGCAAATGTCATGTGATGTATTGACGTTAGTTAGATGCTGTTATTCTAGTTGTGTTTGTGACTAATTTGCAGCTTGGTTCTGCACCTGATTTTACTGCTGAGAATGCATTTGCAAGACTCTACATTTTGTCTTATCAAGTCTGTACTACATCAAGACTCAAAACAATTACTCCTTTCCCATCTTCTGTACCCAAACTACATAGAGTAGTACAGATATAAACTTTAGTTTAGGCTTTCCCACACAAAAGCCATTCTGTGAAAATGCTAATCAAGAAATTAAGGCTAGTAGAGAATGTGTTTGGACATTTTTATTTTAAGGTGAATATAAGTTTTGGATGTCTGATTTTATCAGATGGTCCAAATAGGTTTGTAGGAAGATCTGTTGTCTTCTGGTTCACCAGGCTCTAAGGCCATTCCACAGCAATATGTAACAAAGTCACATGGAGCATCGGTCACTGGGTCGGTTGAACCATGTTTCCTCTTGTTGTCTTTGCCCGCTGTGCCTCAGGTGATAGTGGGATGAGGACAATGGGACATGGTGGGTTTTGAGTGGACGTCAGGATACTCCTCCCTCAGAAGGTTAAGCAGGAAGACCCTTTTCATGTCTGTAGATAACAATCAGAGAATGGCCCGCACTTCGCGCGCTTTTTCCTAATGCTAGTGCTGTGAAATCTGGCAGATTTACTAATGTTGTACGAGAAAACACAGCTTCTGCTGTTTTCTTTTGTACTGTCATTCTGGTTTCATTCAGATTTTATAAACACCTGTCTAGGACTATTAGTAAAGTCACATTTCAGTGCAAGGGAATGCAGTAATTTAAGCCACCTCCATTTATTTAAAATAGTTTGATTTCAAGCTACATAATAAATCTGGGATACAAAAAGTACCAAGCATCATAATACAAAGAACTATTAATGTGGCAGACAAGCATCCAGGCACTATACATTTTGGACAATAAATTTCACCAATCATAGCATACACTCTTAAAAAGCAAGGAATTTTATTGGGATGGCTCCATGAATAACATTTAACATCCATAGAACTTTTCCACCTCCCAATTTTTAAAATGAAAAATTGTTGGTTAGTGTCTGTTGGTGCAGTGTTAATATTACTTATTTTTTTATAAGATTCTAAATCCAAATTAAAAGGCAATTTGGAGAACAAAACTGTTCTGCTATGCCAGACAGGGGCGGTTCTAGGGTGGATAAGTGGATATCAGGGGCTTAGCCCAGAGGTATGGAGACATCCATACCTTTCAGAATACACTTTAAATAAAATATATTTAAAAGTCACATTGGCTAATAAAATAGTAATAATGAGAAGTAATACTTAATTGCAACATCTGTTGGAGCATTGAATGCTGCACGCACAGTGTTGTCAAGGTAATGTTTGGTTCGTCGCTCCCTTTACCAAGAGAGTTCCAATCTTTAAACTGTTAAATGGTTAGTTCACCCCAAAAAAAAAATCTGTCATTAATTACTCACCTTCATGTCGTTTCAAACCCATAAGGCCTTCGTTCTCCTTTGGAATAGAAATTAAGATATTTTTCATGACATCAGAGAGCCATCAGACCCTCCATAGTATAACAAGCTGCACCCATGTGGCTCTCTGGGAACAGCGCCAGCGGGAACCCTCTCCCGAGAATTAGCGGTTTCTGCCCGGACCTCTTTTACGATCAATTTCAAGCGTTTTCTCTGTGTTTATTTGACTACCTGTGTATGACCTTGATCTGCTTCCTGTTTACCATTCTCGCTGCCCGCCAACCAACATCGCCTGGACTCTGATCTTGAGATTGCTTTACCTCTGTCATCTCTGTCTGATGTTTCTCGACCCTGCCTGCCTTTGTTTTGATTAAAAAACCTTTCGAATGGTTTCGACTGCCTCTGATTTTTTTGTTTTCGTTTGTCTTCCCCGCAAAATGCAGAGGCTTCTTGCTGCAATGCAACAACTACATCAGCCAACAACCCCAGTGCTATCCAACTGAAGACTGCAAGGTAGCTTTTGTTTACTCATTATTAACTGGGAAAGCATTAGACTGGGTTACATGGGACGGTGTGCAGATGTAGTACCCTTTATTTCATCACTTCCTGCTTCAATTTCGGGAGGTGTTACAACATTCAGCCGCTGGAAAGGAACCCGGCAAGGAATTATTCGCTCAAGCAGGGAAATACCACTGCAGCAGAATACACCCTCACATTCAGAACCCTGGCTGCCCAAACAGGCTGGGACTTGGATCCATTGAAACTAATGTACCGTTGTGGATTAGGTGAGGAGCTTCAAGCCGAGCTAGCTTGCCGGGATGAAGGAATGTCCCTGGAGGAATTTATGGACATGACCATTAGGATCGACAATCTGCTACAAGCACCCCGCAGAAGGCATTCCAAGGGGGAGGACACTCTACCTCAGGAGTATCATAAGCAGTCAGGAGCAGGCTACACAACTTCCTCCATCTCAGTCTAATGACCCCGCCATCGACCTGCTGCCTGGAACTATGCCCTCCAGGGGGCGCATATTTCACTTGTCCCAGCCAGAGACAGAGACCATGAACCGCTACATTACCAAGGAACTGGCCAAGGGCTTCATCCGTCTGTCTACCTCCCCCGCATCTGCAGATTCTTCTTTGTAAAGACGAAGGATGGCACTCTTCTGCCTTGCATTGACTAGAGAAGCCTTAATGAGATGGCGGTCAAATACTGTTGTCCACTACTCCTGGCACCAACTGCTCTAGAACAACTTCGACAGGCCAAGATCTTCATTAAGCTGGACCTTCATGAAGCTAGAACGCCTACAATCTCATAAGAATCCGAGAGGGGGATAAATGGAAAATGGCCTTCTCCACAACGACTTGGCATTATGAATACTTGGTAATGCCCTGTGGAAGCAATTATGAAATAAATATTCTGAGACATGCTACATAGATCCCTGATTGTGTATATTGATGACATTTTAATTTACTCAGAAGATTACCCCACTCACGTCCAACATGTTTGTGCTTCCTCGAACGTCACCTCTATGACAAAGAAGGGCTCTACCACACTTCGCTGGTCCATGGAGAGTACACAGGCATTTGAGGACTTAAAGGGTCGATTCACTTCTGGTCCCATTCTCCGTCACCCTGACCCCAATCAAGATTTTGTTGTAGAGGTGGACACATCTAGCAGTGGAGTTGGAGCTGTTCTCCCTCAACAGTATGGCGATACCCAATTATAGCCTTGTGCATTATTCTTCCGTAAGCTAAGTCTCGGAGAGAGAAATTATGATGTTGGAGACCGGGAACTGCTGACTCTAAAAGCTGCCCTAGAGAAGTGGAGGCATTGGTTGGAGGGAGGAAAGGGACCCTTCTTGGTGCTAACAGACCACTGGAACCTCGAATATCTCCGGGCAGCGAAACGGTTGAATGCTCAACAGGTCCAATGGTCTCTGTTTTTTACTCGATTCCAGTTTCTTATCACCTACCACCCAGGATCTAAGAATCGGAAAGCTGACACTCTGTCATGTCTCCATGAGATCAGACTTCAACCACGCAACCCGAGCCTATCCTGCCAGCCTCTCTCATCATCGCCCCGGTGCCCTGCACATTATCACAGAACTTGAGGAAGCACAGAAAACTCATCCACCTCCTTCTGACTGCACGGTCGACCGCATCTATGTCCTAGCAGGTCTTTGGAAATGATTTCTCCATCTGGTTCATGATACTCCAAGCTCTGGCCACCCAGGTATTCCTTGCCAACATGCACTCCTGACCAACTGGTTCTGGTGGTCCACCTTGAGCAGGGGGGTCATTCAATTTGTTAAAGCCTGCCCCACCTGTAACGTCACCAAAGCTTCATCCAAGGCCTGCTGGATTACTTTAACCTCTTCCTGTTCCCCAGAGACCATGGTCCCACATCGCTATGGATTTCATTACTGACCTGCTCTCTTCCAACCAGCACACCACCACACATCCCCTGAAATTCACCTGACTCAGAAAGTGTACGTCTGAACTTGCATTTAGAACATAACCTGCCGCTACGGTCAACCCAAACACACCTATAAAGTCATTTTATACACTTTTATATTCCTAGCAAGTTATCAGCTTAAATACCGTTTTATATGACTCCAGCTACAAAGCATGCTGGGTAAACAGTTCACAGTATGAATTATTTTTTACATTTTCTAAATAAAATGTAATAGGCTTTGTTATTGATTGCTATCGTTGCTATTTTATCAAAACATGTTTATAAAAGGCTATATCTAATATCTGAATAACTGAGCTATTATAACCATATTCAAATCCAAAGCAGAGTCCTCTGAGCTGACAGAAGTTGAGGGGTGACTGAGCAGCTCTGATTTTATTTCACATACTACAGAGATTGCTGCAGTGCCATATGCTCAGCTCCTGTTCCTCCGTCCTGCCAGGTACGTGATGTACTGCACACAGATTTAATGTGCCTTGTGGCACATAAGTGCTCCCAAACAAAGCTTTGTGTTACCCTTCTATTTTCATTCATATCAATGGCTTGTTTTTTAACAGATTTATTTAATCCAAAGCCACTTGAATTCTGGAACACTCTTCCTGATGACAACAGAGCTTATGACCCAGATCAACAGTATAGTGTTGACACTTCATGCACCCTTCACTTTCTGCATGGTTAGGACTTACGTTTGAATGGAGGCAGTGTTGTGTTCAAGGCTCTTGGACGTCAGTCTAAATGTTGCCTGGTTGTAGCAATCATTTTAAAGCCTTATAACGGTTGTTGTTCTATGTTAAGTGCTTGTTTTGAGTTTTTGTCCCCTCCCCTCCCATTTTTTTGGATGTTTGCTTGTCAAACTTCACGTCCATGGAGAGACTGTCTCACTTCAACCACGACTGCTTTTAGACTAGACAGGGTGTAGGTGGAAATGGTCAGACTGTAAGTGCAAACAGAATAACCACACAGTTATATTCAAGCAGCAGCCCATGAGAATACAACACACTTGCCAGTTCTATTTTAGACCCACAAATTCTTCCGACACAGAACCCAACCTACAGTCGTAAACAAGTCAGAACAATACAAAATACATTGAAAGTGCTTCGAAAATGAACATTGCCTTGTTTACTGGACATATGCGTTGATTCATTATGATTTTATAGTATGCTTATAAATTAGTATTTAGTCAACATTAACTCTTTTAGAGGTTCAGTGATTATGAAGAGGGACACATTCTTTACAATCCATTGAGAAATTATGTAAAAGAAAAAAAAGTCATTGATTTGATTTTATAATTTTTTTCCCCGAATTCTTTGTTTAAATCTTGCAGTACTAATGTTAAAAATATAATAAAAAAGCATTTTCTGGCATTTCAAAATGTAAACTCAGAATTCCGTGAATACAATTCTGAAATTTAAGACATAAATTCAGAATTGTAAGTTATATTTCTGATGTAATACATAATTATGAGTTTTTCTATAAATATGATGATGAAATATGATATATGAACTCAGAATTGGGACTACTTTCTCATTTCAACTATGAGATGTTGTTTTTTCAGTGATTTATTGATGCCTAAAAGATACTTCCAGGAATATATCACAAGACAAACAAAAGAATAAATGATAACGCTTGGAAAACGTTGAATATATTTAGTGCCACCAATGCAGAGATAAACAACATCCGAAATAATGTATATAAGTTTAGTAGACTTAAGTGTCACTTCTAATTATTCATTCAGCTGCAATTATACCTTGGCTTTAAACTAAATTGTAGATATCGCATGTCCTTGAAAATGCGATAAAGACATACAGTTGTCATTACTCTTCAGGAACTGCATGGCTGTGTTTTGATGAGTTTTCAGCTCATGTGAGTTTGACAGCAGACCCTCATTCCTCTGGGTGTGAAATGTCACATGGAAGGTGTGCATCTCCTCACTAACAGAACAACAGATGTCTTTCATTGTCAACAGGCAAGGCAAACTGCAAATTTACTGTCACATGCTTTAGACTAGACTAGAAGATGTTATATTTGGCCATGAAGGATTGTGGCATCTCATGACTTATAAGGGCCAAAGCTGTTCCATGTTAAATTAATACATTTTAATATATACTTAAATATAATGCAACATTTACTTGTGGCCCTTTTCATGAAAAAGTTTGAGCAGTGTTTGGACAAATAAAATATATTTTTTAATTATTATTATTGTTTTATTTTATTTTATTTTTTTACATTTTTTTTGTATTTTTTTTTAATATTTTTTACTAAACATTATAACTAGTTTCTATTTAAACAAAAAATAGAAATATAATAATAAAATATTTTTGTGTAGATTTGAGGACATTCATCAGTCTACTTCATGGGATGCTTTTTCCATGTTTAGAGTTCCTAAATGTTTTCCTGTGAAACATTACAATCCATTTCTTTCTTTAAGAATGAATGAATTTTTACATTTCTTAAGAAAACTAATTTAAAGCTTGGTCAAGTGTCCAACCTTTAAATTTGTATATGAAACAAAGTTTTTAGTTCGACCATGATATAGGTTAACGCAACAATTTTGTTCTTATTGAAAAGGTAAAGATCAAGATCTAGTTTTATTAAACTGTGGTAAGCCTAGTTCTTCGAGTCAGTTGTGTGAATGGGACTTCCCTCCTCTCACTCTTTCTTTGTAAAGGCGGCTCTGCCAGACTCGCATTCATTCTTGAACCACTCACGAAGGTAGGGTCGTTTATACTAACTGTAACTTTCTTATACTTACTGAATTTCCCTTTTATCGCACGCGTTGCTCTTGTGATACTTTTGCGTTAAAAACCTGTACCTGAGCAAACGGTGTTTTGTGATGTGTTTTGGTACCATTGCGTCAAAGCACGTGAATTTGTGCCGCGCTGTTTTATATCAACTTAACGTAGCATGCGTTACATTTAGCGCCGAGCAACTTTACAAACTTTTAGAAACTCTTATTAGCTAAACACATAAACATCCGGTGTAGTTTTTATAGCTAATTTCCATTTGGTATTTTTAAATATGTATTGATTCAGTTTGTGAATATGTTAAATCGAGTATTACTGTATTGTTTGTTAGCCACCACGTGGGTATCTTTTTCAACTAACGTTAAACTTTTTACGACTTTATTTTAATTAGCGTAACTTTGTGGTTGTATAGAAATGCGTGAAATGTGACTTGAATATACTTAGAAGCAGGTGAATTACGCTGTGATGTTTCTTATGCTTTTTTCCCCAGCTCGCGGGTTTTTTTACCACATAACTTACGTGTTGACGTCAGAAACCGGCGTGGTTTACCATGTGCCCAATATCTTGTCTGGTTTTTAGAATAGCTTCGTTACTGTTACTAATAAAGAACAGCTGAGTTCTGTAGTCTTCTTCACCCCTAAAATATTTGGACAGTTAGAGTACTTGTTAACCCAAAATGAATATAATTTTAATAACTCTCAATACCTAGGGTAATGTACGTTAATAGTTCAAAGTTACTAGAAGCTTATCAACTCCAAAAGGACACAAGCACCATACAAGTAGTAAACGCATAAAATGGAAACTAAACTTTCTAGGAAGTGGTATTTGATGCTAAAAGTAAGACTAAAAAGACCCATGAAAACAAAAGTAAGTTTGCTCCTTAAATATGACACCATTGACTTTTATCGTAGCAAATACTTTGATTGACATATTTACATGCCAAGAGCCGAGGAAGGGAAAATGCTATGGAACTGACTAGTTTAAAGAAATGAAAATATTGTTTGTATTTGTATTGTGATGGTTACAATGAAATTGCCTATTTTGAATCACTGTTTTTCTTTCTGTTGGGTTTAGTTTTAGTTTAGAGGTTAAAGTGTCATGATGCTGATCCAAATGCTTGTGGCTTGGATGCACTTCTCATGCTCTTTAGATGAGAGTCATGTGAGATTTATCATGGGCAGAGACAGTGAGGTTTCAGTCAGATCCTAATGTAACTCATGTGTTGTGTATATATGGCGTGCTACTCTTAGGCGTAAAAAACTGCTGAAATCTAGGTGGGTTTGCATTGTGGTATTTTGTGCAGCTGTGATCGCACGCACAACTTGCATAATATTCTGCAAGCATAATATTCTTAGCGTTAGCGTCCATGTAATTCCAAATGACTAGTTTGTTTTATTATAATCTTTCCATCAGAATGCATTGATTTGCAGTGAATGATATGCAGTAGGGGAACAGGCCTGCCACCCAGCTGCCTCACAGCACTTTAAGGATGAGTCAAGGGAAATAAATGGAATCATGGCCTGCTGTTCTTCTGTGACAGCCCTAAACCCATGGGGGGTTTTCTCATAGAAATTGGGTATTGTTTTGCACAGGTGGGGTGGTCAGGCTCTTTACTCGGATCAATGGTTGCATGAAGAAACTTTAACATACTTAGGATTGCACAAAAGGTTCTTGATAGGGCTGAGATATTCCTGAAGGAGATTTCTTGGGTGAATTCTTACAGCTGCTTTAGATCAGTGCAATTTACATGGAAATGACTGCCTTTCTCCCTGTGCAGCTAGGGTAATTTATGTTATTTAAGTGTGTTTATCAGAGAAGTACACAAGTTAATCAGTAGTTTCTGGTTTAAGAGATGCTCTGTGACACTGTTCCCACTGGGACGGAAGCTCTTTCAGATGGAAAACAAGTTGCTTAACCACAAATGCCCCTATTATGGATTTTTGAAAATGAGCTCTCATGCAGTAACAAGCTGACTGAAAACATCCTGCAAAGGTTTAAATGTGCACCTTGTATAAAGTCCCTGGGCCTCATTAATCAATCTAACCTAAAAACAAGCACAGATCTGTGCCCACAAGTCAAGAAGAGAGTTCACCGGTGATTCATAATACATTCGTATACTGCCAGTCTCGTGTGAATGATTACACATTGACGAATGTAATGTAGAGGCTGAAAAAAATCGTTATTTGAATGTCACGCCTCTAAAAAAACTGCATTTTAGAAGCCTCATTCCTAGAGTTTATGACACTGTAACTTAGGGGTGGCACGGTTCATGAAAAAACGGTTCGCTTGTCTCGGTTCGGTGCATGCGTCGCACGGTTCGACAGTTCATGACATGTGCAATGTAGCCTCTTGCCCCGTATGTAACGTCAGTGTGTTTCCCTTTCGTGTGAAAGAATTAAGCTGTCTACGGTGTGGAGTGAGTGCTGCAGGTCACAATACTGTACGTGTAGAAATGGCAAGTAGGAGAGAAAAGGAAGGCTGCCCAGCTAGGGTTGGGTATAGATATCACGATGTTGTATCGCGGCCCTCCGCCCCACCGCAGCAGCAGCACTCAGCTCGCGAAAAACACACTTAATCTGTTGCGGCAAATCTATGCCATTAATAAGCGAGAGCACCACTGATGCTGGCGAGCCCGGTAAATAATTTCCGTGAGAGGAAAACAGATGTACATGCGAAGAAACGGGGCCCGCGAGCTCATTTCAAAGCCTCGCGCGCTCTTGGTATGTCATCCGCGCTTGATCTCTTCTCACCTGCTCGCGCGAACACTAGGGGTGCAATGGATCGCGGTTGATCCGTGATCCGTACGGATCACGACCCACGGTTCGGAACGCACGTGATCCGCGGATTAACTCTCAAAACCGTGGGTTTTGTGAACCGTGCCACCCCTATGACACGGAGAAACGAACTTGTTGCAAAAGCTAAAGCCCTGAATAAGAAAAAGATGATCGACTAATGAGCTTCGGTTGACGGTTAGGAAAATAACATACAAAATTCTGTTATCCTACAATTCTCCACCAAATGAATATGTTGCATGGAAGTTCATGTAACTCCACTCATGTCCCTATTGAGGAATTCCAAATTTTGCGGAGAAATTACCATACTTTTTAAATTTTATGTCATGCATTGATTAAGTAAATTTGGCCCATTGTCCCTCTCAAAAAAGAGTTGACTCTGAATCATTAAAACGAGTCAAATTATATCAAAATGAAACATTAGCATATTGCCCGCCCACTTGCTGGTCTTTTCACCTTGGTCTGAAAGAAAAGGCTATTTAATTATTTGCAGCTAGTTGCTGCTTTGAGAGTGTTTAAAGCTAACACACATTGCTGTAAATCAAATCTACCAATGACCGGAGGTGTTGGGACAAATAAATTGTTTAATGAAACATTTGGGAGTCCTTGACTAAATAAGGTACAAATATAAATGCATATTATAAAAACAAGTGTTTTTTGACCTTGCATGCATGTCAACCTGTTGTTTGGCACTCCTAAACTCAAAATAGGAACCTTTCATTACCCATAATATGGGCACTTTAAAAATGATGTTTTCAGTAGTTCCATATGAAAGAACTCTTTTGGAGTTTCCCAAAGAACCTTTCAGCTGCACAAAGAACATTTTAATAAACTAACAAACTTTGCAAAGTCCAAAACGTTTGGGTCTGTCAATGGTTCTTGAATGTTTCCAGTTCTCTAAGAGGAATAATTAAGCTGAATTAAGTGAATCTGTACCAGAATGATTTATTTAATTTCCACCCGTCTCCTTGTTCTTGTGTTGTGGAAATAGGCCGCTTGAATTGGTTGACAGGGTCTCTTGAACTGAAATCTGTTGTGATCTTGATCTTGGATGCCTTCTGATCTTCTCAGGTTACAGCTCCTGTCACGAGGTCCGCTCAAGGCACCCCAACAGACTATTTCAGGACCTGAAGCTTTGTTGTGAAACATGGAGGCCCTGAGGGAGCTTTTAGAAGCACGGTCCCAGAAGGCTGTGTGTTCTTGGGTGTGTGTTTCAGGACGTGGGAGGTGTAATCGTAGGTTGCTGGGATTAATTTGTGGAGTGCAGCTTGACAGTGTGCGCATTGGCAAGGTTTAGATGACCTCTTTTAGATTTGGCGCATGAGCTGATCTGGAAGTGACTGTACACTATAAATCAGAGATGTTTTTGGCAGTGTTTGGGAATTGTTGTTCGCAGTCAATAAAGACAGATTTCTATTAAACAGTAGTGTATAAATAAAAATAGTTTTGGATGTCATTCCGTTGAATGCTTGAATCTGATTGGCTGACGAACGTTCTGAGGTGTGCAATTAATTTTTTTTTAAGGAAACGCACGGCGAACGTAGTTCCAGGCAGCTGTCTTGACCGCATTACAGTTCCATATCACTTCGCATAGTTAACTGTAATAATCACACGTCCTTGCACACGCACACCATGGTTACACACTCACACAAAAACATGTTGTCAGCGCTGCCCTGACGATTTTATCAGTTAGCCTAGTGTAGCAACTTAAAGGCTACACATGACATTTCTCACTAGCGAGGTAATAACAGCGCTGCATCTTAAAGCAGACTTACAGTTTAGAGACGGTGCTTCAGAGCCATACAAGCGCTCTTTCTCTCTCTCTCTCTCTGTTTCTGTGTCTCTGTCTCTCTCGCTCTCTCTAATAACTTTATTATTAACTGCATTAGTCTGATTCCAACGGCTCAAGCCTCCATTGCCAGCTTTAAAATGACGCTTTGCGTCGTGACCGCATCACCACCTCGGGTGTGCATTATTTTTCTAATAATTCAACGGCCCGTCGTCAATTATTCCTTACTTAATACATTTATAAAATATAGAAAGGTATACATAAATCATATACTCCTTCAGAATGTAGTATTTCATTGTAATGCTGTTTTTAATATACTGTTGGAAATAAATGAGGCTTTTTGAGTTGAGAGACCCCACACCTTTTGTAAACTTGCATTAATGATATTTTTGTGTATGTTTATTGCACTTTACCAGGTGTTGTTTCTTTTTTAAATAAGCTGTTATAAACCCGTTGTTATATGAATATAGTGATACTGCATCAGGTTTTGTTGATATATCTGTCCATTCCTGGAGTTCCACAGAATCTCTCAGGCCTGCCAAGCCTAGTACAGAGAAGTCAAGGACGAAATGCTTCATTAGCTTTCAGTCATTATCAGCAAACCACTGTTCCCGCTAAATGAATTGCATTATGGATGCTGGCTTGAGTTGGTTTAAGTGGTGGTTTGATTATTATTGTTGTCTTATGAAAGCATAAAGTGCATGTATTTGTCAGGGATTATAATTTTTAAGGTAGGAGTTTGGACATGTGATCACAGGAGTCAGATTCTCTCAGCGTGACTGAGATTTCCAGTGGTTGTAACACAGTTTGGTCCAATCACATCAATCGTGTAAATTGGTTAATTTAAAGGTCTTGTGCTACAGCCTGGTTCAGTCATGATGATGTGACGCTGGAATACTTGTAATAATAGATTTATTAAATATTTTTATAAAGAAATCAGCATGGTTGATTAAATGATTCATGTTTTCAAATCAGAATTTGTTTGTGTTTTCTGTCTATGCATCTTGTAAGTGCATAAACTTGTTTGCTGTAACCTGATTAACCCACAGTGAAGTTAACTCCAGAATAGAATAGCAGGAAAAAGAGTTTTAGTTTCTTGGAAAATACTGATTACCTTACCATAGCATGTCAACCTGTTTACCACATCCTGATTACTGAAATTACTGATAGATTTTATGCAGCAAGTTACTTGTATTTCCAGAAGAGAATAGCATGAGAAAAGAGAGATCATTTCTTAGATTCTTTGATAAATACCGATTATTATACACCATTTCAGTTGCTTTGAAGAAACCTATTTCTTATTGTTTTTAAGAACAACACAGTATGAAATGCAACTTTGAACTTAAATAAAAATGAATCTTCTCTCCATGAAGCATCATAAATAATGATTGATTACATGTCATCCTATGTTTTGACCTCCTGTCGGCCAATAAATCTCTTCACTGAGAGGTCTGTTTTGTATTTCACGACAGCTGTTTGGAGGAAACGTACTTCAGTGTGATCTGTGTGTACAGAAACATTAGGAAGTGTGTTTATGTGACTGCTGAAAGTATGCTAGTATCAGTTTCAAACTGTGAAGTAAAACTGTAAAATGTGCATACAAATTACAGAAAAACTGAATTCACAACACGGTTATGAATAATAATGGAGAATTCCAGCAAGTAGTTCCAGCACCGATGCTTTCTGTTTATTTATGTTCTCAAAGCATTGAAGGATTAATCCATATTTCACCCTTTCTTGAGTGCAGAGGAGTTTAAGATTCATTACTTGAGGCTTGGATATTTCTCTCAAATCCAGACAAGCTGTCGCTTGAGCTCAGGAAATGAATTTTTTTGTTGTTGTATGAACCCTACACCCGAGGCTTAATAAAGCAAAATATGTGAAACATTGTTTTAGTGATTTAGGCTAATTGCAAGCACATGGAAAAATGACACTTAAGTAAAAATATAAACATTGATTTAGACATTACAGTGTGTTTGTGTTATTGCTGCCAGAATATCCTTTAACAGCGTATTTTTCACCAGAGTGAAATGGTGATAGACGCTTAGATGGTAAATACTGAAGCCTACAGTGACCTCAGAAAGCGTTTGGACATTTAGTGATTCTTGTGGTTCATTGTCATTGAATTATGATTTTTGATTTCAGATTTGATGCCAGATTCTAAAACAAATCAGTGACAAATCCTCCAGACAGACACAATGACAGCCACCAACACTCCACAAGACCGGTAAATGTTTCAGAGTGACTTTCTCATAATTTGAACCAAATGCTCCGTAATAAACTGCATGTGAATAACGTGACATGTCTTCCAGGTATAATGCTGTATGGATCATATTCTTCATTCTGGGCCTGGGAACTCTGCTACCATGGAATTTCTTCATGACCGCTACCTTGGTAACAGTTTTTAATAAACCACTGCTAATGACAAACTTTAATGGTATATTATTAGATAAATCCTTTATCATGTGAATTCCATTGGATTTGGAGGGCTCAAAAAGGGTTTTGGTTATAAAATTAAGCAACAGTGAATATTGCTTTTAATGCATCTTTTATTTGGAAATTAAGTTTAAAACCTTTTATGTACGTAAATATGTCATTTTATTGCTTTATATTGTTACATTAGCGTATGATTAAATGTCATCTTTAAATGTTTATTTGGTAAAAATCTGGATGAGTATGGAAAAAAAACTTATTACAGAGTTTTTATTATCATTTACTCGCTTCTAGAACGAAGAAGTTACAGAATGCAATTTTCAAATTAAAATAAAAAGTACAAAAATGAAAAACTGTACTTGAAAACAGGATGACTTTGAATAACATAATAGTATAGCTGTGTTAGGATGAGCTGAGCAAGTCTTGAATATGTATAACCTGTTTTAAGTGACGTCTTCCTTAAAGAGGAAATAACGTAAAGCAAGTTAAAAAACAAAACAAAAAAAAAAATGCATGCATATGACTGGGAAGTATGTGGTATATGTGAAGGTGGCAGTACATGTAAGTGTGTTAAAATATAGGTATTCTATTCAGAAATAAAGAATACATATGTGTGGGAATGAAAATGGGTCAAAGATGAAAAAGGGTTTAACTAAAACAAAAGTGGCTACTGCTTTATATTTGTGTTGTTTTTCACAAAAATATCACACGTTTTTCTCTGATTTACCAAATTTACCCACTAAAATTTTTGTTTGGTGTAATCTTATTAGGCATATTTACAACAAAAATCAATTTGACACATTAAAAGAAGAGTTAGTTTTACGTCAAATACTGATAAGTTGTAGTTTTACTTATTTATTTATTTTTATTTGATACTTTAATAGGTTTTGCACATTTGGCCAAGTTTTTTTTTTATTTCTGTAAAACATTAATCTCACTCATTTAAAACCCTATTCCTTTAGATATTTTAATATGTTCAAGTCAGAATAAGCATGTCGTTTGAATTTTTACAAAAATATTGTGTTAAACTGAATTGTGTTACACCGTAACATTATTGTAACCAAATTTTGACCTTTTAAGGTTTTTAAATAATTTTTCAGGGAATAAAAGTAAACCTCTTACTTATTTAAAGTGCTTTCTACGGACATAAAATCAATTTTGTGAATTATTTTTTTGATGCGGACATCTTTACGTCTTTTACCCAGATACATTTCTGTGACAGTCAGAATATATGTGCATTTTGAAGATAACGTGCATATATATTTTTGTATAATTTTGTATATATATTCCCCATCTGTAAGTCGCGTTGGATAAAAGTGTATGCAAAATTTATAAATGTAAATGTATTTAAGCAGAAACATAAGGAGAGTGTAAGTGTGTGTGAGGGCCAGAATGAATTATTACAGCCCCTCATAAAATAACAAAACTTCACATAGTGTACCGCTCAATCTCTTACGGTCTTCATATTGTTCTGCAGTACTTCAATGAACGTCTGAAGGAACCACAGCCAAGCAATCTGACAGCCAATATGACAGCGGCGATAGACAATCGTAACGTCCTACAGTCAAAGTTCAACAATGTGATGACGCTGTGTGCCATGGTACCGCTGCTCATTTTCACCTGCCTCAACTCCTTCATCCACCAGAGGTGAGATGATGCTGTATTTCATATGAGAGGGGAATAAAATAAAACCCCTTTATAATTAACTTATTATAATTAATTTGATAAAGACTTGAGGCAATTATTATAATTTTGTATAATATTTTATACAAATCAAGTGATAAGAAATGTATTATTATTATTATTATTATTATTTAAATTATAAATGTATTTAATCTAGTTATTTTATATACCTTTTTAAATATAATTTATTGTTGTGTGTAATTGTTATTTTGTAAATATATTTATATATGTATATTTATTTATTTTAACTATAAAAGTTATATAGTTCACTATATATACAGTGAAGTCAATAAGTATTTGATCATCCTGTGATTTTGCAAGTTCTCTTACTTAGAAATCACAAAAAATCCAGAAATCACACTGTATGATTTTTTTTAACTGTTTATTTAGGAATTACTGTCTCAAATAAGTATTTGACCACTTAAGTCAAAAATCTTATTATTTGGTACAGAAGCCTTTGTTAAGAATTACAGAGTTCAAACGGTTCCTGTAGTTCTTCAGCAGGTCTGCACACACTCAGGAGGGATTTTGGCTCACTCCTCCATACAGATCTTCTCTAGGTCTAGCAGGTTTCGCTGAGCAACACTGAGTTTCAGCTCCCGCCAAAGATTTTCAATTGGATTTAGGTCTGGAGACTGGTTAGGCCACTCAAGAACCTTAATATGGTTCTTATGGAGCTACTCCTGGCTTTCCTGGCTGTGTGCTTTGGGTCATTGTCATGTTGGAAGACCCAGTAATGAACCATCTTTAATGCTCTGACTGAGGGAAGGAGGTTTTTACCCAATATGTCACAATACATGACCCCATTCATCTTCTCCTTAATACATGGTAGTCGTCCTGTCCCCTGTGCAGAAAAACACCCCCAGAGCTGATGCTTCCAGCCCCACCCTTCACTGTAGGTATGGTACTATTGGGATGATACTCATTCTTCTTCTTTCTCCAAACACGGCGAATGGACTTAAGACCAAAGAGTTCTACTTTAGTCTCATCTGACCACAGGATTTTCTCCCATAACTCCTCTGGATCATCCAGATGGTCCCTGGCAAACTTCAGACGATTGGACATGGTCTGACTTTAGCAGAGGAAACTTCCGTGCGATGCAAGATTTTAAACCCTGACATCTTATGGCACTTTTCCACTACATAGTACCAGCTCGCCTCGGCTCGACTCGGCTCTGTTTGGTTTTCCAATGTGTAAAAGTTGTACCTGTAACTTCCACAATAGTACCTGGTTGTCATAGCGACTTGCGGTGACGTAATCTTCTACGCGACATCTCGCTGGATCTCTCTCTGGATCCTTTCTTCGGCAACCAAACAAAGGAAAGTCTGCACCTCCTCGTTTGACCACGGCGTATTCTTTCGAGTTG
>JAUCMT010000024.1:17371465-17390614 GCA_032357475.1 Enteromius thamalakanensis | reverse complement strand
ATTATTTATATATATATATATATATATATATATATATATATATATATACGTATATATATATATGGAACCTAAATGAAAATAGGTACTAAAAAAGAGAATTTGGAGCACTAAAAGTGAATAAAAAATAATTAACGCTAAAAATTTGGCTAAATAGGTCTTAAAACTAAAAGCAGTAAAAATTACAAATGCACATAAAATGACTAACATTAAAATTACAACTTAATACTGTAATAATGTACAAACACTGATACTGCACTGGACAAATTCTATAACATATAAGTATATTCTAAAACATGTTTAATATGATAATTAAATGTAGATCTATAATAGTCAACATTTAAGTGGATCCAAAACGTTAATCAGAGTTGAGTACTTGAATCAATGAGTACGTTTGAATCGCTCAGTCTCTGTTTTAAATGGCTGTTTAGTTAATGTAGGTGTTGAGCTGAGTCTTGTTTTTTGTTGTCGTTGTCCAGCGGGCTCTGAGCTGCAGGACAGTGCCTTTGGTTACTTCATCACTGCCTGTGTGGTTATTCTCCTGGCAATCGTTTCTTACTTCGCTCTGCCTAAAATGGTATGATGTAAACTCACATCTGCGTTTCATTTCAACTAATCAATGCAAAGAATCATGTTTCGATGTATACATGTTAAAAACTAAAAGCATGCGTTCTGCAGGAGTTTTTCCAGTATTATTCTGAGAGCAATGGCTCCCGATCCAGCACTGATGAGGAAAACAAGATGGATTTGCTGAAACCAGGTAATGTCCAGCATTTATCAAAAATGTTTCTCATCTAATCTGATGATCAAACACTCATGGATAAATATGAGACAACTGGTATGTAAAAAAAAAAAGTGCATTGCATTCAACGTTGTAGACTGGTTGCTCTTTCTTTTTATTTCATATCGCACAAGCTAGCATTGCAAAGATTGTGAGTACAGTATTTAATCAGGTCATAGATGTTACCAATCCTCAAGAAACTGAATCAATATTCAGACAACAGGCAGAATTATCTAGTCAAGATTTTTTCTTTTTTAACAATTTATTTGTGCTTCAGATGATTTTAGACACAGGTACACTTGTGCATCTAAAAACTGAGTCCTGTCTAAATTAATTTAACGCACTTTTTTTATTTCAATGTATATAATTTTTTTAATAATTGTTTTTATTTTATTGTATTTTATAATCATCTTAATGTATTATTGCGTAATTATAAAAATAGTTTTAAAATTACATTTCTCTCTCCTGTTTTTTGTATTTTTAAATGTTAAATTTTGTATTTTGACTACTATTTTAACTTTGGGACAAAAGACAAGAAGGGTTTCTTTCTTCAATGCATTGAAAATACAAAAATGTATTTCATATCTTATTTTACATTTGATCTAATTTTATCTTATTTTATATTAATATTGACTGTACCTTACATTTTTTAATATTTAGATTTATGTCTTTTTAAAACTGGCGTTCTGTCTTAAAAACTGAGTAAACTTATTTGTCAATTTTGTTTTATTTTTAAATTTAATTTTATTTCATTTAAATTTTTTGTTCTATTTTATTATATGTCTACTTTAATTTAATTAAATTTTATTCTGTCTATTTTAATTTTATTTTATTCATGACAAATAGCAGAAGTGTGGCTTTGCCTTTGACTCATCCGTGTTTCCCTGTAAAGAGAGACTTTATGTGCTCTTGGCTTGTAGAGGCTGAAGCAGAGAAGAGGCCCGTCCTGAGCTTGACCGATGAAGCGAGCAGACCCGCCGTGTCAGTGTTTGGCATCTTCAAACAGGTATCAACTCAAACCAGCTGCCCACATAACCATCCAAACTAGTGAAGCATAACAAAGCCTCTTAAGAGCAGGAGGTCTGTTTCTAGTAACACTTGTACTGTCTGCTATTCTGTCGTAGATCTGGGTGATGGCTCTTTCCGTGTGCTTTGTTTTCACCATCACCATTGGCGTATTCCCAGCCGTCACCGTTGATGTCAAGACCACTGTTGTTAATGATGCGCAAAATAGTTGGAGTGAGTGTATTTTCATTCATGTCATCATATCGATGTTCCTATTCATATTCCTTACAGTCGTGTCACAAACTGCTCTGTCTCTTTCACAGATAACTATTTCATCCCAGTGTCCTGCTTCCTCCTGTTCAATTTGATGGACTGGGCCGGCAGGAGCCTGACTGCTGTTTGTATGTGGGTATGTATGTTTGTGTGTGAGATAATCAGGCTCTTCAAACACGTACTGTGAATGCTTTATTAGGACCTGAATCAGATGGAGCATCTGCTTTGTGTTTTTGACCTTGTCCTCCCGGGTTTCTGTGGAATTCCTGTTAAAGTGAGCAGACTCGAGCTACAAAGAGCAGAGCAGGGAAAACACTTTTGGATAGTTTCTCTGGAAAATCCTGCATCATTTGAAAGAGCACTTCTGCCAAAAATGAAAACACTGTTGTTCTGAACTCATATGACTTCGTTTATTATGTGGAACAAGTTGCTGTTTTCATTCGCTGACTACACGCGGCCAAGATTCAAAAAGGACAAAACGTTCCATTAAAAGTGGTCCTCTGAAGTCACATGATGGCTTTATGTGTGGAAAAGACTGAAATGTGTTGTTCTCCAAAAATCTTGCCTTTTTGTTGGAGCTCTTCTGTTTCATTCATGCAACTTCAGTCTGTTTCTTGTACATAGTTATTTTCATGACTACACTAATGATAGGTTAAAGTTAAGATAATAAAAATCTAGTTACAAATAGTTTAGTGTTTTTGTTTTGTTTCATCGTAATACAAATTAGGAAATCTACAAGGATTTATTCATTTATTGTAAAACAAATGCATTACATATATCATAGATATATTGTTTATATATTTTATAGTAGATAGTATTATAGTATCAATAATTTAATTTTTCATAGTAGACACATATTGGAGATCAAGAATATTTTTTTATAGTATAAGGAATTTTATTTTTTATAATACAAATACAAGTACGTATAATTTATCTTTAGTAGATATCCAGTATTTTATTTAGGATTATACAAATACAGTAGATAGCAAAGATTTATTTATATATAGTAGATATGAAGGATATACAGTCATGTGAGAAAGGACACCCTATTGAATTTCATGGTTTTCTGTATAATGACATAATAAAAAAATAATATGGTTCTTGTCAGTTCTTAAAATTTGGAAAATACAACCTCAGATGAGCTATATCAGATGACATGGAGCAAAGATGGAAAAGCGATGGAGACCCTGTGATTCATCTGCCTGTAGATCCACTTTTAGCAGCAATAACTTGAAGTAATTGTTTTCAGTATGACTTTATCAGTCTCTCACAATGTTCTGGAGGAACTTTGGCCCACTCTTCTTTGTTTACTGAGGTTTGTTGGCCTTTGTTTACGCACCGCTCTCACCACAGCATTTCAGTCAGGTTGAGTTCTGGACTTTGATTAGGCCGTTACAACCCCTTGATTATCTTCTTTTCAGTCGTTCTGAAGAATTTCTGTTGTGCTTGCGATCATTGTCCTGTTGCATTACCCAATCTTAACCAAGCTTTAGATGTTAGATTGATGTCCTTACATTTGACTCTAGAACACTTTGGTCGACTCAATGACTTTGAGATGCTCAGGTCCTGTGGCTCCAAAACAAGCCCCAAATCATCAGCAATCCACCAGCATTTGTGACTTATGGTATGGGGTGTTTGTGCTGGTATGCTCTTTAGGTTCTCCCCAAACATGCTTCTGTGCATTCTGGCCAAATATCTCCACTTTAGTCTTATCTGTTCAAAGGTCATGATTCTAGTAGACGTCTGGTTTGTTCAAATGCAACTTTACAAACATGCCATACTAGTCCCATATTTTTCTAACTGTACTGTCTTGAATGTTATCATGTAACATGTTAGCCTGTGTAGTCTAGAGTGAGTGTTACATCTGATCTTGGGGTGAATTTGCTGGGATGTCCTCTCCTGACAGGATTGGTGTCTGTTTAGAATATCTTCCACCTGTGAATAATCTTCTTCACTTTAGAATCATGGACTTCAGATTGTTTGGAAATGGTCTTCTTAGTCTTTCCAGATTGATGCTTTGCTAAGATCGTTGCTGATGTTTCACCTGCCTGGCATAGTGTGAACACACGGTCCAGACCAAAAAAAAAGTGTGGGGGGGAAAGCTTTATAGAGGTGCTCATACTTGCTGATGATCTGTTAAAAATGTATTTACCAAAAATCATGTGGTGTTGTTCATCTGAGGTTTTATTTTCCAAATTAGTGAGACCAGCAGGGGGTGCTCACCTTGTGGTCTGCGTGGGTCGTAATGCCCCAGTATAGTGATGGGGATTTTTTTTTTACGTCCTAATAAGGAAAACTATGCAACATTTTCACATGACTATACATTTTATTTATCAAAAAAAAAAATTTATTTATTTATTTTCAATAATACAAATATAGAATATTTACCATAATACAAATAGTAGATATTAATATTTTTAATTTATAATGCAGATGCAGTAGATATGAGGGATGTTATTATGAGACAGATATCGCACACATCAAGGTATTTGTGTGTTATTTTTCATAAGACGGAAATTGTAAAGGTTGTTGTCATCACTTAAGTTGTCAGTGTAAGGTCAGTGTTTTGTCATCGCTGGTTTAATAGTTCTTTTTTTACACTCTCAACAAGAGTTGATCTGTTTTGAGCTCTGTTCTTCTCACGACTTTTTAAAAGCAAGTCAATCCAGAATTCACCCTGTTATGTAACTTCCTCTCTAAAATGTTCTGAAGGGAAACCACAATGGAGCAGATCAGTTCACTGTGAAAATAGTTCTCAGTATTCCTGGCGATTTCTGGAGTGTATAATAACATGAGCACCGGTCAGCTGTCTCACGCTCATGTGATGCTCGTGGACTCTATGAGCACATGGAAGAAACTATGACTGCTGTAGATCAGCATGAGCTGAGGTTTCTGAGGATAGGAGATCAATTTAAGACGTCTCGTCCAGGCACTAGCTGTAAATTAACTGGATTTGGATTCAGTATTGTCATGGGTTTAGAGTACTTTAGGAGAAAACCACTTTCACATGACCTCAGAACTCTGTACTGAATGATGAAGGCCTGTCTTCGGTCTTTTTCATGCAGATGAACTGCTGTGGTTGATCAGCATGGGTTTGATACTGGCTGGATCTTGGTAGATGATTTAATGATAGTGACAGCAGTGTATTATCATATGAAACAAAACTGTGCCATAATTAGACAAAAATAGGTGAAGTTAAGAGAACATTTATACTATGTTTGGTAACGCTTTACAATAAGATGTCACTGTTTAACATTTTTTATTGTTAGTTATATATTAATGCATTTTGAGATTAACAATAACTTGGTAAATGTTAAAAATGTTTTTTTAAGTTGAAACTTTTTTGTTACCGAATGTTTTCATTAACATTCTTGGAAATAATCATGGATTATTTCACTTAGCTCAGTTGATTTATTTTTATCTAATATTCATATTCTTTATTTCTGGAATGAAAAACATTAAATCATTTTAATAAAAATGGTAAAAAATCAACCGACAGTTTTACTTAAAAATAACACTTTTTAAAAAAAACAAACATGTTTTTCAAATGTAAAAAATTGTTTTTTGATGTTTTTTATCATTTTATTATTTTGTTCGTCATTTTAAAAAATCTTAAATAATCTTTTTTTGTTCTGTTTGAGCTGGACGTTGAGTTCAGTTGAGTTAAATTTGAGGCATTTTAGTATTTCAGTTTGAAAGGAGTTTATTTAATTTACTTCAGTTATAATATAATCATTTAAAATAACTAATATATTAGACTATCACTAATACAGTATTTACAAGAACTGAATAGTCTTGTCAATTTCTCTGGTTTGGTTTGTGGTGAAGTTAAAGTCTGACATGTGCTCTCTGTTCTCTGTTCAGCCTGGTAAAGACAGCATCTGGCTACCAATCCTGGTCTTCGCACGCTTGGTGTTCGTTCCTCTCTTTGTGCTCTGTAATGTTCAGCCCAGAGAGCACATGTCTGTGGTGTTCGCTCACGACGCCTGGTACATCATCTTCATGATCCTCTTCTCCTTCAGCAACGGATACCTGGCCAGCCTCTGCATGTGCTTCGGACCAAAGTACGTACAGAAAATCATCACCATGCATGCAAAAAGCAGACCAAATATCAATAAAAAAAAAAAAAAGCAGATCAGAGAAATATTGTTATTTCTTCAAGTGAGCAGATGTAGCAGTATTAGTTTAATCTATTCTGTACACATTAAATGAATCATATGATGTTGCTAAGAACATTATTTTGTGTATTTGGTGTAATTCAATGTTTTTGTGCTGTTTAAGATGCAAAAAAGTATTTTCCACATACCTCCACTCTACATTATTTCACCTCTAAGCCCCGCCTACTGAAACCAGTAGATTTGTACAAAGCTCATCGTTCTAAAAAAGCAAGGTGTGCTCTGATTGGTCAGATAGTAATCTATATAATAATAGCTCTGCTTTCCTTCTCTGCATAAACATTAGGGTAGTGTTTTAAAAAAAAAAAAACACTCTGTGATGTAGAAAAGTAGGGGCGTGTTTAAAAAAAAATCAATTTTTAGGGAGGGTGGGCAAGCCATCTCTTTAGAAAGAATATCTCTTAGGTCTTGGCAACTTCTGTCTTATCTATTCTTATCTAAGAGCTTAGAAGGGACATTTTTAAAAATCACATCATATGACCCCTTGGATGGCATGATGATGTTCATCTAACAGTTCACAGTTGTTCGTGTCCTCTAATGTTTTGTGTATGTCCCACAGGAAAGTGTCCCAACATGAAGCGGAAACCGCAGGGGCCATCATGGCCTTCTTCCTTTCTCTTGGCTTGGCTATGGGAGCCGCATTATCCTTCGGTTTCCGGGCCATGATCTAGAACCATTGCCTCAGTATGATGAAGAAGAGGAACTTTAACCCCAGATAAACACACTGCACATGTATCCGCTTTTGCCTGTTTGTCCCTCTTGTGCAGTTTCTAAAAGACGTGGAACTGGAATAGACAGTATTCACACAGGGATTCAAGAGGGACCATCATTATCAACATTATGATGAGCGTCATCATCGGGCAACAAAATGAGCCAAATCTGAATCCATTGTTTTTGTATACCTTCTCTAAAATGTGCCAATTCAGTATTTAGCAATAATTTATAGTTAAAGTTAACCCTTTTCTGTTTTAGTTGTCTTTAATATTTTTTGTTGTTGTTGTAGATATTAATGGTTTTTATGGTCCTGTTTTAGTTTCTCTTAGTGATGGCAGCATGCAGCTATTAGGGCAGTAGTTCACTGCAAAAAAGTCTTTTTGTCTTTCCTTTGCAAATGTCTAAAAATTCAAACTTTTTGATACAACATAAGATCTTGTTTTCTGAAAAATAGATCAAAATTAAATGAGTTTATGCTTAAAACAAGAAGGGAAAAAATCAAGTGGAGAATAATTCCCATTGAATTAAGTTTAATTTTCTTGGATTATTGACAGACATTATTCACTTGTTTTAAGCATAAACTCGACTATTTTCAACATCTTAAGTCACTTTTTTGTGAGTAGATGTCTCTGTTTAAGAATGCTTAGATATTTGTACTGAAAACAAGACTGAGGAACTTTTTTTTGCAGTGGTTATAGATGAATTGTACTGTATCACATCATTAAAGGGCCCCAATTTAAAGTTTGTAGTGGCATTTTGAATTCTAAGATCCATTCAGATGTCTGCTGTTTATTTTGTCAGCTGGATGTATTTGATTTGGATTTGCTTTCAAATATTGGCCTTAGTATATTTTTGTCAGCGATGAAGTTTCTCATTTTAAATGAAGGCCTAAAAATGTTACATTTTACCTTATTATTTATGTTTATTTTATAAGTTTTTTAAATTATTTTATGCTGCATGTATGGCACATTTTAACATCATGTAAATGCACAACTTACTTTGGTGCCTTTAAAATTAGATGTTTTTCATAAAAATAGCCAAATTGAAATGTGTAGTCACGGGTCGGGTGGATGGGACTGTGAATGGTGGGGGATGGAAATAAACACATTTCTCTTTGTAACTGCGTGATGGTGTCTGTTTAGTATGTGAGATGTATGTGAGACTCCACCGCTCATCTGTCAGCGTCTCATAATGGAGTGTTTCAGTTAAAATGGTTGGTAATTACAGGAAGTTTGATTAGTGAAGTTGATCCTGTGGCAAAGTCAAGAAACCTTTCAATAATATTAAGCATACCTTTTAAATGTTACATCCACCAATCGTTACATATCCAGAAAGGCTAAAAAATACAATTTCTATAGTTAGTTAACTTGAGTCATTGCCATAAAACAAGGACAGTGCTGGTTAACACTGATTAATATCTTATAAACTTGTTTTTGCTTGCATAAAAGATGAACCTGCTAAATTCCTACTTTTGTGTGCAACATTATAAAATGTTTTAATTTCAATTTTATATATGTAAAGAGTTTAAAAGCAAATGTCATGCAAACACAGGTGACCGAGCAACCATGTGTAGATCATTCCATTACCTATGTTCGTTTCCAAATACGTTTATATTTTTGTCTTCTATTTCAATATAAATTCGCTATATATTCTCTTAATATTAACACTGAACCATATTTTAAAGTGTTTCGCTTGAAAAGTGTGTTATTGCTAAAAGTCGTGGCAAAATATCTTCGCCTGGTCGCTAGATGGCACTGTTTCGATTTTGAAATATTTCCAGCGGCTTAGAAGAATTTTAAGCTGTTCCTGTGACGTTCCTGCGCTGCTATGGTGACCAGAGAAGCGTTCGAGCTTTTGAAGAGCAGATCAAGGCGCGAATAAGTATTACTAAACCAAAATTCAAACAGTATTAACTTGCTCTTTATGTCGTTGTTAACACTTCTACTACAGCAACTATAAATGACGGATTGGTAAAGGAGCTGTATTCTTGATCAAATGCATAAAGTGGGATATTAATGGAGCATTTTAGATCAATTTCACCTCTTCTGCATTTGGATTTAAGCAATGTAAACTCTCCAGAAGCTAAAGACAGCAGATATGTTCTGACAAGTCCACGTTCACTTGAAGCCTGTGCAAGACTGTCAGTGAAACCTGTTGATTTGTTGTTCAGATCCTTCACAGACTTTATTAATGAAAACCAACAATCCACTCTGGAGGAAGTGACTGGGTTATATGAGGAGTATGAGAAAGCAAGAAGAGAACGACTGCGCTTGTGTCGAGAGGAGAGAGACCAGATCATACAAGAGGGCTGGAATAGAAAGTCATCTGTAAAACCATTCACAGCCCTAGAAACCGTCCCAGAGCAAACAGTTGAGAGTCAAAGCACCGATTCCAAAGCCTTCTTTCAAAGCGATTGCTCAAAGTCTGCGACTTCGATCTCAGATGGGTTCCCGACTGTATGCGGCAGGAACTTTCCCAACAGTTTCAGCCTGGCCGACCTCAGACGATCTCCTGCGACGGAGCGCCAGCTGAAGAGCCTCTCGCAGGAGATCAGTCGCAAACTAAGCATCACCGTCCCAGAAAAAGATCGCAAGATTGCTGCGTTGATGCTGGCCAAGCACGAAGAGGAGCAGTTTCGCTTACGCCAGAGCGTGTTTGAGAAGCAGCATCTTGAGGAGGAGCACAGGCGTGAGGAGGAGCGGCGAGCTCACATGGAGCGAAAGCGGCGCAAAGAACTTCTGCGACATATCCGCCGCTGGCAGAAGGACATGGAGGAGCGCAGGAGGTTGAGAGAGGAAGAGGAGGTGATGCTTGTGGAGCAGCGTGAGCGGGAGACGCTTCGGGAGGAGGAACGCTGGAGGAGGTTCGCCGAGGAGCAACAAGCTCGACGTAGGTTCAAGCTCGATGTGGCAAGGAGGGATGCAAACGAGCGCAAGCTCTACCGAGAGAGGCTCCTGCAGGAGAAAGAGCGCATTGAGGAGGCGCAACGAGAGAAGGAGCAGCAGGAGGCGCAGGAAAAACAACACCACGCAGCGAGGAGCAAGCGAATGCAGGAGAAGAGAGAAAAGAGGAGACTCGAGCAAGACAACCAGAGGCAGCTACTCAAACACCTCCTCTTGAAAAGGGAGGTGGAGGAGCAGGAGCGGGCACAGAAGGAGCTCAAGCGAAAAGAGCTGGAGCAGAAGCTGCAACGCTCCAAGGAGAACCACGTGTTGCTTCTAGAGGCACGAGTGCAGGAAATACGATCACGTGCTGAGAAAGAGGAGGAGCAGATGCAGACGGTGCAGCAGCGGGTGAAGAGGGAGAGCAGGGAGAGGATGGAGCTGAAGAAAACGTTGCTGCAACGCTGCCAGCTGCGGACGGAGCATGCACTGATGCAGGCAGAGGAGGAAATACGGCGAAGAGCTCAAGGCGTCAGACGAGAAAACCAGGAGAAGAAGCTCAGCCACAGCAGACTGAGAGAAAGAGTCGAGGAGGAGCAGAAAGCGCAGTGGGAGGAGAGGTACAAGGCCGTGATGGAGAAGGAACAGCGCAGGGAGAAGCTGCAGAGAGAGAAGGCCGAGGTCCAGGAGCGGAGCCGGAAGGTGGCTCACGCCTCCTGCTACATGAGGGAGAGGGTGAGGGAGCAGACGACCCGTCGCAACTTTGACCAGATGGCACGAGAGGCACAGCTGACTGCTCGACTGGGCAACCTCAAACTATGAATAGTGTAGAGCAAAAAAAGAAAAGTATTGTGATAGTATTAATGGAGCCATTTCCATTCAAATATAGTATTTATCAGGCAGTTCATACGCTTTTAGACTGCACCAAGACAGGCCAAGTATTTAGTATGTATGATTTATTTTTTAGACTTTTATTAACCAATAAAACTTTGGAATATTTCTATATGGATTTTGTGTTACAAATTTGAATTTGTGCTCTGCATTTAACCCATCCAAGTGCACACACACACAGCAGTGAGAAGTGATCAACCACACACACACACACCGTGAACACACACCCGGAGCAGTGGGCAGCCAGTACGGTGCCTTGCTCAAGGGTCTCACCTCAGTCGTGGTATTGAAGGTGGAGCCCCACCCACAATCCCTACCAGGCCTGGGACTTGGGCTTGTAACACAAAGGTTGCAGGTTCAACTCCCTATCTATTAGGTCACGACTGCCGAACATTTCTAAGTGCAGCTCTATGCCTTGCCACAAATCTATATACAAGTCAACAGGTACTGTGTGTACATTAACGAGGAAAAAAATTAGCTGATGATTTTAGCAAATGGCTGCAATATAACAAAGAGTGAAAAATGTAAGGGGTACTGAATACTTTTCCTACCCACTGTAATATATATATTATATATATATATTTTTTTTTTTTCAAAAGCATAAACATGTTAAATATGAATAATTTTGTTTTAAGAACATGTTTTTGTACATTCGTAATTTTGTTATAATATAATACTGCTGGTATGTGCAATGGATGCTATTTACTACTATTTTTCATTGAGTTATTTAAGGGTTAATTTAGTTGTATTAAAACCAATTTTAATGCAGGAATCATAATTATTAATTTTAACAACAGCATGATTATTGTTAGTTATTATTATTATTATTACTACTATTATTATTAAAACATGTATTGTTCCAATTCGTTTTTTGTTACTAAAAAACAAGTGAGATTTCGATGATAATAGGGTTAATAATAATAATAATAATTCTCTAAATCAGATTTACAGTCTGGGTGAAAGTGTGTGTTTTTCTAATGTTATTTGTTGATAATGTGTTACAGACACAAGCTGTGGAGAGGTTAGCATCTCTTACACACTTCATCCAAACCAGAGGAAGATGAGACGATGCTCTGTGGTCAAAGACAATAACCCTGATGCTTTCATTATCTGATTATTCTGACTGAGACATGATATTCAACGCCAGACTGAAGGTGGGTTTCTAATAAACTGATTGGGTGATTTAAAAAAAGAAAAAGCTTGTCTAGAGACTGATGTTGACGTCAACAACACACTGATAAGTAAAGGCTGAGTTTGGATTTCAGGTTGAGTTTACCTTGTAATATTTTGTCATATGCTCACATCATCTCTCACATCAACAGTTCTGAAACTGAAAACCCAAAATCTGCAGGAGCAGGTCAACAGAGCATGTGACTGAAGCAAACGCTGTAATTATGGTCAAACACACACAGCCGGAAAATCACTTAAAAACTTCTTTAAACTACACTTAATTGGTTTAACTATGGTTTTGGGAACGTGACACACTGTATGATAGTAGAGTATATTCTTTTACATGTACAATAAATACATAACAATGTAATATCATTAAAAAATAGAAGTAAATTATATACAAATAGATAACAGAAAAATAACAAATAAAATGTTAATGAATGTCATGAAATAGACATTCAAATAGATTAATAAACATACATTGTTTAATCATTACATAAACAAAAAATAAAATAATATAAAAATACAATAAAATAACAGAAAATAAAAGGTAATAAAATAAATAAATGTCTTGAAACAAAACAAATAATATAAAAAAACAAAAAATGCTGAATGCTGAAATGTAAAAATTACAAGAAATAGGATAATTAAAAAAATATATCACAATGAAAAAGAAAATAAGTATTAAAATAAATCTATTTCAAAAATGAAAAACTAAAAATAATAAAAAGGTAAGTTATAAAGTATGTCATGAAAAACATAACATAATAAAATAAAATTCAAAATAAAAATGACATGAAATAATATTAAATTATAAAAAAAGAAAGAAAGCAAGCTTAATTTTAAAATAAAAAGTAATTGTCCAAATAGCACAGTATTACCATCTGTTGCTGTTTTTTTGTTGCCAGAATCATTTAAGAGAGTTATTTATCTCCGTTTATAACCACAAAGTCAGTTTAAGGTGACACACCTCACAAACTGAGAGCTGCCGCCCATCTTCACAGGAAACAACAGAATCTCTTCTGCGGTTTCTATAAGAATCCATTAAAGACATTATTATAACACATCTTTCTCCACATCCGGTGAGATTTAGCATCTTCCCAGAATCTTCCATCACGTCACATTTAAACCTCGTCTGAAAGAGGCTGCTTTCCAACAATAAACGACTAAATTAGTAAATAAAAGGAAATATTTTTAGTTTTCTTCAGTATTTTATGTGTTCCACAGAACGTTTTACACATGCCTATATATATATATATATATATATATATATATAAAAAAATGTTTTTATTTATTTGTATTTTATTTATTTATTTATTTATTTAATATCAAAGCCATAAATAAAAATTATTATTGGGGTATTTTTAGAAAAAGTTTACCATTTAAATGTTTTTTTTTAATTAATTACAGAATTATCTGTACTCACAATTCCCAAGAGACAGTGTTAGAAATTATAGAAATTGTAATTTCTATTAAATTTAATAACTTAATTTAATAGCTTGAATTTATTTTATTTTATTTGTAAAGTTTTAGTGATTTTTTGTAATTATTATTATTATTAGTAGTAGTTTTTGTTTTCTAATTGTAGCATTTTATTATTTTAGTATTTATGTTAAAATAAATGAAAACAAAACGTTGCCTTGGGGATCTAGCCAAATTAAAAGACATTTTAACATGTTCATTTGATTTCATCTTGAAAATAAATGCAACTTTACTTACAAAAAAATGCTGTTTTCTGAAGCTACATAAAATTATGGGGATGCTGTGCCAGTGTTGCCAAGTCCACCGTTTTCACACTCTTTTTTAAGGAGTTTTTTTACATCCGAGGGTTGAAGCCACCCCAATAACATGGTATTCAGCCTCTGAAACGTGGGGAAGCCTGCCAAAAATGTGTATTGTAACCGAAAAATTACTTTTTTCTAGGAATCCCCCTGAAATGCAACGGGTGGGTTTTGCTGAGAAAACACAGGGTTGCTGGGTTGTTTCTCAGTGCAACACCAAAACAATAAAACACATTACAAACCAGTGGAGACATAATTAATGATGATCATGACTTCTGTCTATTTACACGCCTCGTAAACATAACACCATCAGAAAAACAACCCTTCACTGCTCAAAGCTCCCGTCTGAATAGTAAGCAGCAGCTTGTTTTAATAAGAAAAGCTCACTATCTTAAAGGTTGTGAGTGGTCAGCAGCTCTCTTTCTAGTCTCTGTGCACAGCCAGCATAGACTGCTCTGTCAGCTTCATCAGTCCTCTGTTAAATCACATCATAACCCCTTTTTCTAGACAAAAGATTATTTTTGTGGAAAAAGTCCCTTAAGACAGTCAAAATACCCTGTTAAGTCCACTTCACAAGGATCTGTGTGGAAATCAGAACACATCTGTAATCTGTGATGCATTATTACACACCGTGTGTAAAAGACAGAAGGGTCAGAGTTACAAAACACACAAAAATCCCTTCAGCGGGGAAAAATAAAGATGTTTTGTGTCTTAAAGAACAGAACATCCTAACACATGGGTGTAGAGATGATTTACTGGAGAAACATTTTGGTTTTTACACTATTGATATTGTGATTGTGCTGATAATCCCGGTTAAAGCTCAGAGCCTTCATGACTTCCCTCACGAGTAAGAACAACTAACTTCCTCACACTACTTCCTGTGTTGCGACACCGCGGAGATCTGCATGTTAGTTCATTTACATACTTACACACTGTGAGATTTACTAGTTAACTGAGGTTCCTCGGGTTCGGATAAAACAACTAGATTTTTTTTTAGATTTGGCATTTGACGCAAAAATAAAATAAATAAAATTCACAACACACTCAAAATGATACTAAAACGTGGCATTACAAACAAAACGACTTACAAAACTTAGTTTGTAAATATATTTCAAATTTAAATAAATAAATAAATGTAAAGACTAGTATATAATACTAAAACACGGCATTACAAAATAACTACTAAAATAACTTCAAATTAGTAAAACATTTTAGTAAAATATTGTAATATTATGTTATCTTAAAACATTTTCTTAATATTTACATTATATAATAATAATAATAATTATTATTATTATTTATAAATACAAATTTATTAATAATAAATCAGCATTAATTCTAAACAATTAATTCTATGCAAAAAGTTATTTATTAATTATGTATATATAAATACACACAAACAGTAGATATTTTTAAAAAATACTGTTTATATATTACATACATTTACAAATGATATGAATATAAATGTAAACACAGAAACTAAATAAATAAATATATATATATATATAGCCATATGTTCGCAAATTAGTTGCTTAATATATTTTGATAAAAGCATCAACCAAACGCATGACTTGAACTGAACCTGTCGCATGTCTGAAAACATACATGCTCCAGGATTTCCCAGAATGCTACAGAAAAAACTGTGCATCATCTCTCACACACACACACACACACACACATTTACAGATCAGAAATAGCACATAATTACAGTTATTCTGAACGGCTCTCAGAGCACAGCCCATAATGAAAACACAGCCTGGCTATACACGCATCCGTCTGACTGTGAGAGGCTCTTGTATATTAAACGCTTACAAGACTGACACATGTACATACCGTGTCTGCACTTACAACCTACAGAAAACCAAACTAACACGCACTGTGAGCTCAAAGACGTGATGCACAAACCAGTCAATACAGTCTGTATTCTTCAGGAGTTAGACTTAATAAACCACTGCAAACAACAACAGCAGCAGCAGTTATGCACATTCAAATATACGTATTATCCCATAAGTATAACATAAGATATAGTATTAATAGCATAGTACAATGCACAGTAATATATAGGTTATCTTTTTCCATTGCGATGCATGAAGATATTTCTCTTAACCGATGAATTATGGTAGGCCTTCTCTATTTTTCCAGTAAATAGCAATGAGCTGGTATGTACAATGCACTCTCGATACTTCACTATTAATATTGCTAAGAATGAAAGAAGCTGCTGTTCCAGCTCAAGGCTACAGGACAGGATTGGTCATCAGTCGGAGAAGATCAACACTAAACGTCTCGGAGCGACTCGAGGCAGGCTGAACGTGTGGGTTGTGGTGGGTTAGTAAAGAGCAGCGTGACCCACAGACAGACAGACATCACGTCTCTCACTCAAACCCACTGAAAAGACATCATACGATCAGACCGCAGCCATTACTGAAACGGCATTCAGTATTTATCCAGTACGTCCGTTTGTTTGACAGTAAAGATCCACATCGGCCCATCTCTGCATTCATTCAGTTATGCAAAAATACATAAATACATAGACACTGCACTTATCTGGGTATCTGAGAACAAGCAACAGAGTTCTACTGTACGAGCTAATGTACTTTAAATTATTAATTCCAAAAAATGTAAAATAATTCCAGACGAATAAGTTAGTAAAATGTTGTATAAAAGAAATATTATGACCATAAATAATTATATTACAGATTTAATTTACAGATTTCTAACTTATGTTATACACAATCTTAAACTGACTGTAAAAAGGCAAAATTTTAAGTGATATTTTATATATTTTTTAATTATATAAAATTAATTATAATTTTAATTTATTTAATTTATATGTATAATTTAATTAATATATTTATAAAAAAAATTATTTTTACAAATATTTATGTGTATTTACATGTATAAATGCATATTCAAATAATTTAATAATAATAAATAAATAAATAAAATAATAATAAATATACATAGTTCACACATATGTAAACAAACGTTTAGAGGATAAATAAATTAAATAAAATGTACATTTTCTAAGTTATTAAGTAGGGTATATTACATTATCTTATACTTGTTTAAAAACTAAATACATATTTACACACATATAAATAAAACTTATCTGACAAATCAGTGTGGTGTAACCGACAGGAACTCATTTTTGTTGTTATGTGTCAAGAAAACCATAAAACAGGAAATGACATCAGAAATTGTTAAATGGCAACACCCCGTGATATTCCTCAATTTCATGCGGTTTGCGTGAAAAAAAAAAAAAAACCTTGAAAACTGCTCAAAATTCTCGTTCATGCTGTTTTTTGCTTCGACACATTGAGGATCGTTTAAGTTGAAGTTGATTTTTGTAAGAATTGGATGCATTTTTAGACACAAAACAGATGAAACGCACAGAAAACTGACGGTTTCCCTCCATCCAGAATATTTCAGAAAAAAACTAACTCAATCACTCAAAGCCAACATGTTCATTAAACACCCAGAGATGATTAAACACTGCTCAACAAGTGTTTCTGTACAAATAAAGCCAGCAGAGCACACACACACCGTACCTGAGGACACACACTCGCCGCAGCAGCATCAGATCCACAGACGTCTGGGCAGAGCGACAGATCAGATCCCGCAGACTAACTGAGGCGTGCCATGAGCGACTCTACAGCTGTGTGTGTGTGTGTGTGTGTGTGTGTGTGTGAGACAGCGAGCGCGATCTTCAGTCTGAGCGTCACACACAAACACAATCTCAGGAAGAGCAGCGTGCTAAATCCATGTGTGTAAAGGATGTGTGGGTGGGTCTTACCCATCAGCGCACACGCACACACACACACACACACACGTTTATTTTGCTATATTTGTGAGGATTGTTTAACAATATTTTAATTGCACAAACCTTTTTGCATTTTTACATTTTAAGATTAACTTCATTTAGCATTTTAAAATCACTTATTTCCCTTGTATTAAGCACTGACCAGATGTCCTCACAAAGACAAAATATCAGGTTTAGCTATCCTTGTGGAGACATTTGGTCCTCACAACTACAGCAAAACACACACAGTATCTCTGACACACACACACACACACACACACACGTGTTTGTTTCTATGAATTGTGGGGACTTTTCATCCACTTCTATTACTTTTATACTGACCAAACTATATTTTCTATCTCCTGACCCAACCCTAACCTGTTTCCATTCTTACACTTTCACATAAACAATTTACTGTTGCTATCAGGTTTTACCTCTCACTCACACACACACACACACACAAGTCAAACAACACAACGAGCTAACAGCATGTGTTTACATCACGTAATTCACCGCAGCTCTCGTAAGTTAGCACATCGTACTAATTACTTCATTCGTAAGCAATTAAGACGCCCCGTCTCCGATCGTCACCACACACACACACACACAGCTGAGTAAACACGGTAAACCTCAGCACGGGTCTGAGGGAAGACAGGACACACACACTCAGGACATGACAGACACTAATACTGTAAAAGCCAATATACTCTAATCTAACATACAAAATACCTGCTGAAAGAATTCTGAACACTTTCTTTTATAAATCACTTTTAGCTTTGAGGACATGGGCAACTGGATATTTTGGCTGATTTTGTGTTCTTTATTAATTTATTATTTTTTAATTATTAATTAAACTACAGCCAAGTAAACTCATACTAAACCCGTCCATATAGAATTGGTGCTTCAAAATATGTAAATGCATTGAATATTTCAACTAATTAAAAAGAGCGTAGTACATACAGTTAAGAAATGTGTCTGTGCCTCCGGATAATATATAACCAAAGCCATCTGAGTGTGTCCGGTTCCTCTGAATCACAGGGTTCTTCAAGGACACTCTTGGGGGGGTACTCAGAACACACTGTGACTGACGAACACAGAAAGCAGCAGAGAGAGAAATACAGCGCGGGGCAGCAGGGTGAGGCAGGAAATTGCTGGTCTATCTCCATCTTAGCTAAATTTAATCTGTTCTCAAAGCACATGAACACACACACACTCCCTGAAAGAGCTCTGAATCCAGCACTCAAGACAAACACCGCACAAAAACAGAGAAAAGCACCTGTTTCACGTCATTGTGACTTTGTTCTTCCAAGTTTTATAGATACATATATGTATAAATATATTGAATATTTATTTTATACACACACACACAGTGTACCTTTATTATGTAGATAACTGTCATATATATATATAAATAAATGTATAAAATTATTATTTTAAAACATACTGTATGTGTGTGTATTTTAGGCATGTGCCGGTATCACATTTTCATGCTGCGATTAATTGATTGAGCTTTTATCACGGTATTCGGTATTATAACGATATTGTAATTTTACAAGAGAAACGGGCAAAAAAAAACCACAAAAAACTTCAGTTTCGTCAACTTCGTAACTTTAATAACTTTTTAATTAACTAAAAGTACTTCAAACATTTAAATACAAATAAATATAAATAAAACAATACA
>JAUCMT010000024.1:17357899-17371365 GCA_032357475.1 Enteromius thamalakanensis | reverse complement strand
TAAATTTGTGTTGGTTATATATCTTGGTTTGTTTCCTCTTTTATGTTGCAACCTCAAACGAGCGGGTCGTAACACAGCACAGCGAGGAAACATGGAACCAAGCTCATGTACATCTACGACGGGCAGTCCGTAGATTCACAGGTCAAGCCGATCGTCATTGTCGTCCCAATCCAGCTTACAAACCTGGTCAATGGGTGTGGTTATCAACCAAGAACCTTCATCTGAACCAACCCTGCCGGAAGCTGACACAAAGGTACATGGGTCCCTTCCAAATAATAAGACAAATAACCCCAGTATCCTATCGTTTAGACTTACCTGCACAATATAGAATCTCACCCACCTTTCATGTGTCCTTGCTCAAGCCCACTGATGCTCCGGGAGGAGAGAGGATCCTAGACGAGGCCACGCCCGTGGAGCAGCCCCCCATGGTCATCAACAACGAGGAAACTTACCAGGTCCACAAAATCCTGGATTCCAGACGTCGGAGGCGAGTACTGCAGTACCTCATCGACTGGGAGGGTTACGGTCCGGAGGAACGGTCTTGGGTGAATGCACAGGATATCTTGGACCCCAACTTGACCACTGCTTATCATCAAGAACATTCGGACCGACCAGCTCCCAGACCCCGCGGTAGACCCCGATGTCACAGGTTGGCTCGCTTCGGGAGCCGCTCGCGGGGAGGGCTCTGTAACAGCGACCTCTGTGGCTCTCTCTGACCGTCATCAGCGGGAACCATCCCCTGAGTACTAGTTTCCGCCCGGACCCATTTTACTGAAACACCTTGTCACTTCCGTGCCAGGTGTTGGCGTTTGTATGGACTATTTAAGGACACGTTGCGATCGAACTAGTCGCGAAGTTTTGTCTTGCCCCGGCTGAGCGTTTATACCACTGTTTTTCGATTACCTGTGTTTTGATTTTGGACTGTTTGATTCTACGATTCTCTGCCTTTTACCCCGACCTTTGCCTGGACCCTGTTTTGTGAGTGATTGCCTGATACCTCGACTATTGCCTGTCTCTGACTCTGTCTTTGCTTTGTCTCCACTGCCCCAGTCTGATGTGTTTGAACTGTGCCTGTATGACCTTGTTATCTTTATTAAAAGTCTGCAAATGGATCTCAACATGTCTGAGCTTGATTCCGAATCATCACAACTCCAAACATTTATCAAAATTAACTTAATAAAAAAACTAAACGAAAAATAATAAATTGACATTAAACACAAAACTGAACTATTAAAATTAAATTTTCTTTGCTTGCAGATTAATGTCCGCCTATGCGTCTTATCGTTTTAAAAATCTTGTAGGCTATCTCAGATAAAACATGATTTTGGGGAAATGTTGTGTTAATGTTGGTACACAACAGCATATGATAGCAATATAAGGTTCCAACTTTTACCATACAATGTTTAAAAACTCAGAAAATATGCAGTTTTTTTATTTCCTGAAAAATAATGGTTTTGGAGATGGAGTTTCGTTATTGTCTGCTGTAATAATTAACAAACAGACATGAATCCTAAAAACTAATGATGTCGAAGCAAATCATGATTTTTCCTTTACACCTGCCTCTGACTAGGCGTAAGATTTAGTCTCAGACGTAGCTTACGCCGAGATGGTGCAACAGGTATAAGTTCTACGCAGGACTTAGAACGCATTTTACTTCCAGACTAGTCTTACGACCGGGCGGACGTCCAGCTGGTGCAACCGGCCCCAGGATTGGCTATGTGGAAATACACAATGTGCAAAACAAGCTTTTCTTAACTAAAAATTCAGTGAATGACATTTTTTTTCCAGAACAGAATAAAACTAGGCATAAGACTACATTATAGTTAAATGCTACATTTCTTTGTAGCATTTATGAACAACACAGGCCCACAGAGGGATATATAAAGACTTTCTCGACACTTTATATGGTTTTGTCAGTCTATTTTATTGTTCAAAGACATGGAAGAGTTTGAGGATGACACTGTACAAAAGATAATTTGAGGGAAGGTTGAGATACAAAACTATTAAAAACAGCAACTGCAAGCAAAGTACGATCTTAAGGGATATCTGAATGGACAAAAGCAAACAATTCATGGTTGTCTGTTCATGGTTTTGTTGGCTACGCTGTACAAATGTAAATATCGTTTAGTGTTCCAAGAGCAGTGCAATGCTTCTATTTACAAAAATATTACACTGATTTAACCACTTCACTCCAAGCCAATGGCCGGTTAATTCAAAAGAAGGAAAGGTGAAAGACGAATGAAATAAATAATGTGGACAACATCTGTAACGAATGGGAAAAGCCTATAAAGATGCATAAATAAATTATTGCCGCATCATGCTTGAAGACAGTGTTTTTCCTTAAATAGATCCAGGATGCAGTCATATGGTCATCACCTACAGTATCTAAGCAGCAAGAGCGTCAGACCGGCAAAGCACTGCAGTTACTCAGTTATCCAAATGAGATCACTGACAAAAATGGCTTGATATTGTTACATACACCATGATAATGTTATATTCCACGTGAAGTGCATAGCCTACAGTGTTATTTGCATTTAACAGTTACAAAGCTCCTTAGTGATAGATTGGTAGATTAGTGTGATATACATAAATTAACTAAAAATATCACTTATGTTGTAATTCACAAGTTTACATACTGCTTCAAGTTAACATTTGTTGCAGAAACCACAGTTTGAACACTGCATTGCTATTTCTGTAAACAATAAAGGACACAATGAGAATTAAGGTCCACTAGCAGAAAAGGTCCACCAATTAGAGGCTGGACAGAGAAAATAAAGTAGTTACATTTTAAAGCATTTACTCAGGCACAGCCTTTGTCTGCTTATTTTGAGAGGAAAAACTAAAAAATATTTTGTTTCCAGTTCTGACTCGCATTTCAACGACGCACAGAGAGCTTAAATGCATTATGTATATAATGGACACAGTAGCAAAAATGTCTGAACGTGGTGACAAAACAGATATAAAGAGTAAAAAAAAAGTGTCTAATAAATAGTAGTCTATGTACTTACTAGTTTTTGTGTGTTCTTTTTTTTTCCAGATTTCAACCAATAAATGAAGCATAAGCCCACAACTGCAAGGGTGCCAGCAAAAAGCTTGTAAATGCACACAGGTAAGAACCATGGAACAGTGTCTGTTATTTCCAGTTCACTGGCAAAGTAACACACCACTATTGCAATCAAGAAGGTCTCATTTAAGAAATGTGTTAATATGACCCAAATGACCTAGAGACCCAAAATCTTGCTGTCATCATAAACCAAATGTTGAGGGATTTCTGATTATGTTTCCCATGCACTTTTTACAGTGTTTATGAGTAAGTGATCACAAATGATATTGTGTACATCACTTCTTAGTAGCAATAAAAAGAAAAAAAAAAAAAAGTCGACAAAACCTGATGAAACCATTATTTCATACCCATGCATAACAAAAAAATAAAGAAAAATATATTCACATTCACAAATTCCCCCTTTAAGTCCACATAGAGAATCTGCTGTGCGTTTCAATTCTTTTTGCTACAGTATCAGTTATTGACAGAACATTCCATAGTAGCGCAACACCATTTAAAATTGGTCCATTTGATGCCCGATTCAAAAAAGTAGCGTCATACCACGCATATCGCAAGTATGCTTTAGCAAATGCGTAGGTTTACATTTAAACACTGGATGTGCAGAAGACGTAAGGGTGGACAGGAGAACAGCTCCAGGGATGGTGGTTTGCCTCGAGTCTCTCAGACAGTCTAAAAGTGGCTTTTCCAGTTCAAGTATATAATGAGACGATTAGTGTTCGGTGACTGTTTTCCTCACAATTGGTTAATTCAGCAGGCTGGAGTGAGTTTCTCGATTCCTGTGTTTTCCAACAATTCCTTATACAAGAGGGACTAGTAATAGTCTTTGTGTTAGATACAGTACATTCACTTTGGTAAAGAAGAATAAAAGTTGCGTAAATTAATTTTCTCATCTCCAAAAAGATCGTGCTATAGTGCCATTTTAGCTGGGACGGAGAAACCAGCATTCAGATAACTGTCTGTCATTATTTACTGATGTTTTATTCCACATGCACTGATTTCTCACAAAGATTACATAGAATTTGAAAATTAATTATTGTGAATGATCACATGGCTGTCTGAAATACTTAATTCTGATTGGTTTAAACATAACTTTCTGTTACCATATATCTATTTTGTTTTAACTCTCACTAAACTGTTTAGTGTAACTCAACACATCTTGATTTTCTTGATTTAAAAGTTCCTTAGGTGAAATATGACCATTACGTGTTTTTGTGATATCCACCTGCCCACCTGAGATAGCACTATAGCCGTTTCCTTTCGTCATAACTTAGGTAAATTATGAGTAATCATTACTGATCTTGGTCGTATTTACTACACATGCGCTTGCAACGGCAAGAAGCTCCGCACGAACAGGGTAACCAATGTAAAGAATAGTTATGAAATTTAGTTTCTAATAGTTGGAGTACAATCACAAGCCACTCCATATTCGTGACAACTGGCCATCTTGTCTCCAAGCCTCAATGATAAATGAGTGTTTTAGCTGTCAGCTGTGATGGATTCACACGCTCAGTAAGTGTAGTGAGGTGCAGTGGATCTCCGTTTGGTCAAGTTGAAGTCTTGCTAGTTTCTCTAAGTTCAGCACATGGTGTGGCCCAGCCTGGGTCACTGGTGCACCTCGTTCTCAATAAGGCTGTCCTCTCCTGATTGGAAATCACCCTCGGTCACCACCTCCTCATCCTGCGACGACCCCTGGCCTTCCTCCTCGCCACTTCCCGTCTCGTCTGTGTTTGGGTCCTGTAGCACCTGGGCGACGTATGTCTGCTGATATAGGGGAAAAAAAAATGTTGCCAGATTAATAACTACTGCTGGCGCTAAAAACTGGAGGTGCAAAAAGCTTTCTTGCTCATTATCGAGAGGAAGACTTTGACATGATTAGTAAAACTTACCACAGACTTGACAGGTGGAGAGGAATCCGGTGGTCGTCCATTGTCCACACCGTCCATGTCGATCTGTAGAGAATTCAAGAAAATCACAGTGCAGTTTAGAGAAGTTTCTAGTCTTGGTTTTATTAAAATACAAAATTTAAAAATGGACAGAGTTACTTCTGACCTTGTAATTGTGTGCACTGAGGTATTTGAAATGACCGAAGACGACGTGGGAGAGGCAAATGATAATGGTGATGATCAGAACCACAAAGGTGAACATTGATGTTGGAGCAGCAAATGCTTTTAATTTTAAAAGAGGAAGTAAAGAGAAAAAAAGAGCAGGGGAGAAACATCATATTAGAGATATGACAACAATCTTTTACATCCACAGCACTAGTTTACAATACTGTCCAAGTCCAAGTGAAGCCTGGAATACACAATGCGATTTTTTCCCCCGATTTTACAGTCTGAACAAGTTTGTTTGAACACTATATGAGGAAAGTCAGAGCCAGATCCTCTGTCATGTAGTGTATGGTGCCCAGTTTTCCTTTGTCACCATTTAGAGAGTTGGTAAGTGTATGATGCCAGATTTTATAGGCTGTGTAGCGTATTCCAGCCTTGAGCCAGTTTGCTGCTTATGGTTCAGAACGATCATTGCATCCAGAGTGTGCCTAAAATGCAGCGTAGGTAGGAGGCAGCTCGCTAGAGTTTGGTACAGACCCACTTACCTGTACGGACAGTAGAGAAGAAGAGCAGCCAGAAAAGGCAAAGGATGGGTGCTGCCACCACCTGGTTGACAGCTCCAGAGTGGATTTTCTTATCCAGTTTGGAGGGCAGGTAGGCGTAATACATGTTATACCTGTCCACCAGGTGCTTCAGTAGCATGTACATCAGTCCTGCAGACAGGATCAGCTTGTGTTAAACGTGCCACTACAATGCAAGAATATTTTATAGTTCTTCAGTGAGAAATGTCACTCACCAAAAGGTACAATAATTGGACAGGTGATGCTGTAGGTCATTACCACAGTAAAGACATTCATCATCCAGGCGTAAGCAGCTCCAAACTGGAACTCATAAGCTTGATGCTGTAACAAAGTGGAACCACAACATGAGCGTATGAGTTATTGAGCGTAAGGTGAATATGATGACTGTTGTTCACAGACCTTCTTCACGTTGCGCCTCTCTGCAGCTGAACGTGCCAGACACAGCCGGATCATGTACATAAGGAAATAAGGAATGCGTAACAGGTCCATGGCATTACCAATGAAGGCAGACGCAATGACGTAGTTCACAAAAAAAGCTCCATTATCTGGAAGGAAGACACACCTAATAGAGACAAAAAAAAGAAATCAAGCCATCATTTTATAATCTTAAAAATATGCATAAACGGTTATGACCTCTTAACTGTTAAATCTCTCGACAACCCCTGTAATAATTCCTCTTATAGACTTACTCGAATCGGACTGTTGCCTCGTCGAGGAATTTCTTGTCAAAGAGCCAGCGGAAGAAAACATCCAAGCTGCATTTTGAAAAAGATTGTGTGAAAATGTGTAATACAAAAGAGAAACAATAAACACAGCAAACACAACCTGGATAAAGGGTTTAGAGGTTTGCCATTTGTATATGATGACATGAAAATGCTTAATATTTTAATACAAATTAAATTACTATTAATTTAAGTGAAAATATACGAATCTTACTATATATTAGCACAAATTAGCCTATAATAACAACTTAATGGTTGGTATTTTTTAGCTTTTGTTAAAAGGTTTTTTCTTTAGGAAAATACAACTTAATAAACCGTCCCCCTCTTAACCACTTTTAAAGTTAAAATGCACCATATACTGTAAATGGTACAGATGCAAAACCTAAAATACCTGCTCAGTCCCAGAGATGGCAGCAGCAGAACCATAAAGATGAGGAAGGTGTAACATTTGTGCATGGTGGTTCTGTTCTCTCCAGATCTAAAGGGAAAGTCATGCATATTTTAAGCTTAGGAGGACCACCAGGCGTAGTTTGGATTAGTTTAGTATCTCGTAAACAATAGGTCATTAAAAACATTGATATATAAGGTTTGGTATTGTACCGTGTCCAGTGGGCCTCAAAAAAGGCAGAGTAGTAGACGATGGTGGGGAGAAGGGCCGAGAAGCACCACAACAGCAGGGTGGGGAAGAACTGAGTGATGATGGGGTTCTGGAGGAACAGACACAGGGGGAAGGAAGGGAGGAGAATCATGAGCCAATAATCACACTGCATTGTGATGCTCATTAACATCCAGTTCAACAGATTTCTTACGTTCAGGTACTCCACGGGTTTGGTGACGTTGAACTTGTCCATGGTGGAGATGATGATGGCAGGGGTGGTGAGGAAGAAGAGCAAGATGAAGAGAAAGCAGTTGATGACAAAGCAGCGTAACCACCAGTTGAGGCCACCAACAGACAAATGCTCCCTGTGGAGAATAAGGTACATTTTATGATTAATATAACAAATTCTACAAACACTATATGTATATCCAACCTTGCCCGGGTAGTACCCAGTAACAATAGCTGTGCTACCCAGATCTTGTGTTTAGCATGGAGCCAAAATTTGGAAAAATAAGATATAGATTTTTTGTTATATCACCCGGGCCTACATACAGTACACTCACGTTCAGCGTTGTGTACTATTTATCAAACAATAACCACTGAATACTTGTATTTAGCACATTCTACTTTACCTGCAAATATATAGTATACTCACAAAGAGTACTCTGTACAATGTAGTACATCTCACCTACTGTACATGATTGTTTATACTGTTGCAAAAACTGTATTATCATATATCTCTTTATGTAAAGTTGTGTGTATATATATATATATATATATATATAAAACACACACACACAATTTTTTTGCATATAATCCACTCACATAGAGCAATATATTCTACTAAATCCCACCTGCCTGATTTTGAATGTGTCACAAAATGTTATTACATTATTGCCCAGCTTTTTTATATAAAGTTATGAAATAGAATAGAGAACAAAAATACGTAAATGTAAACTACACTATATATATAACATGCTAACATGTGACCGTAAGGCATGAAGATAGTAACGTATTACAAACATTCTGTAAATCTGCTTTAAAACAAGGTGCATTATGAAAAGCTCTGTATTAGCATCTGACTGTCCTAAAACAGCCCACAGATCTGTGCAGTCTAATGTATATTAGACATAATTCAATAGCAATAATAGTATGCATTATATATTGTGGTATCACTGATGAACTGTGGTCAGTCTCTTTATGCCTGAAGTCTAGGATCAGAAGGAACTCATGAGATTTAGGATGAAGATTTTACCAGTAAACGTTCTGTGGATCTGGAGCGTATGTGACTGTCCAGTTGTTTGTGTTGAGGAGGCCGCTGAAGGGGGAGCACTTTGGCTCTCGTCGACAGTGACAGCCGTGACACTGACACGCGTTAAAATCTTTCAGGATGCTGTGAAGGGGAAAAAAACAAAGATATTAGTTTTTACTAAATTATCATGAGCAATTTTACTTTTAAGATAACTATGCCCCCCCAATTATACTTTTACCATCTAATTCACCAAAACATCTATTTGACTCACAGAGCTGTCGTTGCTTCATTCTGGAAGGTAACAAAAGCCATTCCCAGAGGTTTAGTGTTGACCTTTTCTCGTTCTTTTCTGTATTCTTCCTTCAGTTTGGCCTCAAGCTTAGTGTAGTAGTTCACAGCCTCTTCCTGCAACAATGAAGGAACATTTCACAACATTTCACACAAAAAAATACTAAAATACATTATTATAAAGACCCCATCAAATAAAAATGTTCAATTAAATCTGTATGATATCCTGGTCTCTAGATATGTCCTACAGTGATCTCACTTATTTAAAAGCTATGAAAATTTCGGCTTACATTTTGGCCATATACATATCAGCATCTGCACCGAATTGCTTATTTCTGTTTAATTTGGGCCTCTGAATAAAATTAAATCACACAAACTTTTTTTTCCTGACTACTGTTTCATGTGCCAGGTTTAAGAGTTTAATAACACGTAACTGTTCCTTTGAATTCTGTTACTTTTCCATGATTTAATTATAGCATTTAGAAACAAACCCTCTATTTAAAGCTTTGCACCCCTGCAATTTAAGACCTTGTTTTTCCCAGCATTACAATCATAGTCCAGCAGGGGGAAATAAAGAGCTCTAGTAAAAAAACAAGGAGTCTGTTCATCTAATGAGGACACTTGGGAGATGATGAATTATCCCGTGCTGATGTTGAACATGTCTCACAACAGCAGAGCGTACATCATCCTGACTGTAAATACGATGAAGCGGAACTTAAGAAGCACGCAAGACAAAAGATATGATGCTGACTGCGTGTCCGGTGGGAAATCTCTGTGTATTCCTGAAGTTCATGCATGCATTGTTGATTTACATTTGAGTGTGAGGTGGGACTCATGAGGATTCATTTACTAATTCTTCAAAAGCTGAGAGATGACAAAGCTTATGATCTGACCTGCTCGCAGCCTGTGATGATGCAGCAGCAGAGGTGGCCGCAGGGTTTGGGGTTAATCATAGTGGGGATGTGCTCCTTGGCCATCAAGTCTGTGTAGAACTTTTTGCTGCGTTCTGCCTTTTTTCTAAAGAAGATAAAGTCAAAAACATTGAATTGAGTCTGAATTTTAAGTTTTGTTGCAGTTTCCATGAATATGGTACAAAAAAAAAAAATTCTGTTCTTTTTCAACAAAAGGTCAGCGAAAACAGGTTAGGGTGTTTTTTCAGAAAAGACTGTTTTGACCTCAGTAGGTCGAAACGAATATAAAAGTGAATTTAAAAGTGTGACTTTGAAGTTTGGGTGACTGTAATTTCGTAACAATGTACATTATTAAAGGAACACTCCACTAATTAAAAAAAAATAGGCAAATTTTCCAAGTTAAACAGTTGAGTTTTACTGTTTTTGAATCCATTCAGCCAATCTCCGGGTCTGGCGATAGCACTTTTAGCTGTAGCTTAGCATAGATCATTGAATCTGATTAGACCATTAGCATTTCACTCAAAAATGATATGATTGATATTTTTCCAATTTAAAACTTGACTCTTTTGTAGTTACATCATGTACCGAATGGAAAATGAAAAGTTGCAATTTTCTAGGCTGATTTTACTAGTAACTGTACTCTCATTCCGGCGTAATAATCAAAGAACTTTGCTGCTGTACCATGGCTGCAGCAAGCACAATAATTTTCTGTCTGTCTTGGTGCACAATATAACCACAGAAGTCATGTTTTAAACAGGAAAAATACCTAAACTCTTTTGTCGTTCTTTTTGAGCGTGATGCTAATGGTGTAATCAGATTTAATGATCTATGCTAAGCTGCAGCTAAAAGTTCTACCGCCAGACCCTGAGATCGCCTGAACGGTTCCCAAAATATTAAAACTCAACTCTAAGGGAGTGTTCCTTTAAACATGAAAATGTAAAAATAATATACAAATGCGTACCTTTCGTACATCCTTGTGTACAGTATTTAAAATAGTGACTAAAACTTGTCTAAACTGAGCTTGTAAAATGTGTACCTTTCAGACTCCAGGGACATAAGCTTGGCAACGTCGTAGCAAATGCGAGCATCCAGAACCATGCAGTTTTCATATGCTTTCCTGGATATTAACACAAAGAGATTAAAAGAAAAAAAAAAAGAGTGTAAGAAAGACAGAACTCCCATGAGGGAGACAGGAAATAGTCCTGCTAAATCGCTCTTTCTCTTTTAACCTGGCACTGGAAGACAGTGGTGATAGTCTTACAGGGGCCAGGCTTCAGTATTGTCCGGAACGCACTATGCTTTATGCAGACCAAGAACGGCTCGCTTAGACAGGAAGCAACTGACTGATATTTAAAATGAACAACCACTGTTTTTTTTAATTTTTATTTTATGTGATGCACAAGGGCAAATAATCTGAAATCAATAGTACCAAAATAGAAGAATGGCCTGCAACAAATTAGTAAGCTTTTTAAATAATGACACAGCGGCCTCTTTGAGATGAGGAACACAAGACGCCAAAGACATTAGTGGAATATAATGTATACGCTATGAAGTCAAAATTTCCATCCATCCTCAAGTAATAGGTCTGTTGGAGGCTGAGGACTCTTTTCCTAGTTGACTGCAGCAGGAAAGACTGCAATATGCTCTAAAACATCTTTAAGACTGAAATATGTTTTGCTCTCTTTTGGAGTTTGTTCTGTTCATCCTCTTTATCCTCCATTTACACATCCTGCTTTCTCTTCTTAATTGGGTTGGTGGTCACTTTGGCTCCAGACTGGTTCTAGAAATCCTTGACCCAGAAGAAGTTAAAGACATGTTTTGTCCCCACACATTCTTTAGCTAGTTAATGGGATTAGATAAACTGTGGATGGACACACTGAGCGTCTTGTAGCCACATGATCACTTTAGATCCAATTAAAGTTGGTCATTGTCAATTTACTGTGTGGACTGCCAACTCTTAAAGGGACAGCCTCCCATCATTTACTCTCCCTCGTGACTGATTTATGTGGAACACAAAAGAAAATCCAACAAACATTGGACCTCATTGACTTGGATTAGATCAATATATTTTCTTGTAATGTTCTACAAAGGAAAGCAAGCTATATACACTTTGGATATATAACACACTTTTCCCTCACAGATGATGGAAAGGCAGATCCTAATTAACACTGCAACATAAAATGAGTATCTTCAGTAAGAACTTACTCGAAATGCTGCTTTATTTGACTCTCTTCAGCATATTTTGCAATCCCGTTAATGAATAAAGTGCGTTTCACCTGTAGATAGATACAATTTAGAGACATCAGAGTTAATTTATGGAACTTAGTCAGGAGAGACATATTTCATTTGATGGCAAATATGTGTCCGAAGTATGAAAGCCTGTTTCCGCCACTGAATAAAAAATAAAAAAAAGGTATTGGACTTTTAATCTTACAATTCTGACTTTTTTTCCTCAGAATTGCATGATACAAACTTATTTTTTCACAACTGGGAGATATAAAGTCAGAATAACAAGATCTAAAGGCAGAACTGTGTGATAGAAACTCACAATTGCTAACTATAAAGTCAGAATTGAAACTTCATCTCAGAATTCTGACTGTAAGGCACTTACAACTGAGGTAAAACTTGAAAATGGGCCTACATCACAGAAATGTGATGCTCATATTATAAGATATGGTTATTTTATGTGGTAAAAGGACATTTTGCCAAATATGCTGTGTATGAACTTGTATTGAACATTTCAGTGAAGTTGTCTCTGCTCACCAAGTCGTCTTCTTTGTAGTGCATCTTTGACGTGTGTCTTCTCATGCTGTACACAGTCAGTAATAGATAGAAGAAGGCAAATGTAGTGTGCAGCCATAGCAGGTTATTACTGAAAAAGAGGGAAAACAAAGAGATGATTCATTGAACAACAGTCATTCAAGAGTTATTTCAGTGTCACAGATATTATCCGCGCTTACCCAGATTTTATGTTGGCTATTGTAGTTCGCCCAAAACTGTAGGCATTATCTTCTGCAGAAAGAGAAGATCAAAGGGAATATTTAGTCATAAACTATAAGAAGGTAAAATAAAGTTGCTGCGTTAAGATGTGCATTTGTAGATGACTCTTTCTGAAACTTTTTTTGACCCACCTAACAGGTCTCCTGAGAAGTTGACGGGCAGGACAATGCCCACGGAGAGCACACCTACCACTACCAAGAGACCAATAATGTGCCGCTGGAATGAGAGGTAGTGCACTGAATCCTCCCCACACTTCTCCCTGATCTCGTCATCTCTGTAAGGGTCAGAGAGGTATGGCAGTATAATTTTTTAGCTAGATGTCATTTCATTCAGACATCATTTGAATGATGGGTAAATACCACAAAGAAATATACATTCAATTTAAACCCAAGTGTATTGCATATGCTTTTTACATTTAGCATTGCCATCATTTCAACAAAAAAAAAAATAATAAAAAATAGGAACAAATTTTAAACGTCCTATTCTAAACAAAACTAAAAAATATGAATAATAATTAAAAGTATGTTAGTAGTATTTCACATTAAAGCGCCCCTATTATGTATTTTTTGTTTTAGTTATTGTATTTGAGGTTTATTCATTTATTTTATTATTATTTAAGTTGCTATTGCTTGTTTTACTCTGTATGGTTACCTAATTTAAGCATTTCCTTAAATTTGAAGAAATGTGTATATTGTTATGTTTAGAAAAAGTTTAATAAAAACACAGAAAAAACAAAACAAAACATGAAAAGCTCAAGCTGTTTTGCATTAAATCAACCAATCACAGCATTGGAATTATGCAAAGGAGAGGTTTGGAAATATGAATAGTTACAAAAATCGTTTGGGAGTCATTGAATAAATAAGGTAAAATAAATGCATAAAATAAGCAGTGGTGGAGGTAACGAATTACAACTACTCACGTTACTGTAATTAAGTAGTTTTTTCGTGTACTTGTACTTTTTTGAGTATATTTTTAAAGCTGTACTTTTACTTGTACTTAAGT
>JAUCMT010000024.1:17327185-17348311 GCA_032357475.1 Enteromius thamalakanensis | reverse complement strand
AGATAGATAGATAGATAGATAGATAGATAGATAGATAGATAGATAGATAGATAGATAGATAGATAGATAGATCAAACGTGTGTGGAAAGGTGTTTGTTCTTCTGACTCCACAGGTGTAGATTTAACAGACGCATCAAGGAGTTTAGGAGAGACATCACCAGATCAAGGTCTGTAACATATTTTCATTGAAGCATCTTTGAGCTCTCGTTGTTTGGTTGTTTTCCCCGTGCGGACTGTCCCGTCTGTCTGTTTGCTTGTTTACTCTCGTTAAATACGCTTATGCAAATGAGTTGGTTTAAACCGGCGGTGTCGGAGAGAAGTTGTAGTTCAGTTCCTTCATTATGGATTCCGGTAATCTCACTTGTTAAGTGTACCAAAATGGTAATATATGCCGCGACTGTCTAGATTAGAACCGGGGGGTAGGGTAGAAAAAGCCCTATTGTCAGAGCCGCAGTTTATTCCTCGCGCATATAATTATCTGAAATGTCACCCAGGGAAGAATGCACACAAATTCACACGCACCCACACAACACACACTGACTGACAACTGTCTTGGGAGCAATTACAGAGAGAGAAAGACAGGGGTTGGTCTGCCCTCGATTCATCCCAACTTTGGTAACTGTAGTCCGCCGAGAATGTTGCCAATTAAGGCTAATTAAGAGCATGCATGGCTGACGTCATTACCTCTTGATTTAGATCACACTTAGCCAATGACAAAGATGTGCACTTATTTTTTTACAGACCTGCTTAAACAAGACTTGCTGCACAAACACTGGCCACATTAGTGATTACATAAGTGCTGTGTAAAAGCCTAACGAGCAATGTAGCCTATTTAATTGTAAGTTTCTGTGGAGAAGTTATATGTGAACCTCTCCTCTCTACAGAAATCGTAATTATTTAAATAAATGTAATATAAGATGTACTGTGATGCGAATTGATACTTCCTTCATACATTAGTAGGTCTATAACGTTTATCATATTTATAAATGCAACATATTTGCTTTAAAACTGGAAAAAAAGAAGAGAAAGCAATGCCAGTTTTCAAGCAGCATTTTTCAAACTTCACAGCTCAGGTGCAGAAAATTAAATCAACTGAAATGACAAAAATACAGAACTGGCTGCATTTTGTGTCACTCAATCATTTAATTAAAAGCTATTTGTTTAACGAGGGGCTGCTTTAGAGAAAGAGGGAGAGAGAGATACGAGAGCTTTTGCCACCTCAGGGTGAATGAATGTTAGCCTGCTGGATGAGTGTGGAAGGAGACTGAGTGCTAATTTCCGCCTGTTGGCAAAGCCAGACTCTTCTTTTCTCATTACCTTTATGAGATAATGATGTGTTTGTGTGCGCATTCCAATAATGAGGTGGGCAGAGGTGTGTATATGTGTAAAAACTGTTAACCCCAAGAGCTAAATTAGCCAGAGCTGTAACTGCAGTCATACTTAAGTTAATGAATCCAGCTGGAGTTCAGTTTCAGCATTTTTCACACGTTGGTTAACACAAAACTCAACATTAGCACAGTACTTTACAGTATTTAGAATCTTGTCTTTCTCTCTATGTGTTCATGTTTGCTGAATATGACATCTGTCATGTCACCGCACATTTTTCTGTAAAGCGGAGGTTCTTTTTATTTTCTTTGCAAGACGTTAAAAAGCTGCTGTTTTCAATAGAAAAACAAAATGCTTTCAGTTATTTTCAAACAGACATATTTGTATTTCAGGATTATTATAGGCAGAAGTCTATATATTCTTATAGGGTGAATCCAGTTGCTCTAATAGCAAAAGGAAAATATCACTTCAGCTTTTCTCTGATTAAAAGAGGTGTAAAGAGAGGGAGAGAGAAAGTAAGAAATTACATTTATGAATTCAGGAGGCACTTTTTGCTACAGGTATTGTGTTACAAACTCACAAAGCATTAGCAAATGCTTAGCAAACTCGCAAAGTTTTGAAATAATGCCTAGGTAATGTAACATTAAGGCATTAGAAATGCACATTATATTTTTAAAAATGAGGGGGGAAAAAAACTTTGTTAGATTTATGTTATCAACAATAGGAAAGCATTATCCTCTTGTCTCTCTACATACAGTAGTCAACATTTGAAGTGGATCATAAAAGTTCATCAAAGTTGTCCTAAGACAAGAATAGGTATTGTTCAACACTTTCGAATGTTAACTACTGTACACACACACACACACACACACACACATCCACATATGTATTATATTATCAGCATAGTGAAGTCAAATTAAACTACTTCATGAACACTACAATTAAAACCTAATAATCACGTTATCCATAAAGAAGTTTAAATAGTCAGTGTCACAGATTTGATTGGCAAGTGCTCAATATCAAAATATTTTTCCCCTCTTTATAACATTTTTGTAACAATTATTTAAATACAGAAACTGCTGATTGACTGAAAAAGACCCATCTTTATGCATGTCTTTTGCTATTTTCCATCAACAACCCATCCTGATTCCCTCCTCTTACTGTCCAACACACACTCTCCCATTCTCACTAAAGAGACTTTTCCTCATCCACAATTATTCCAAACCGTTTTGTTTCAGTGTAGCAATGCTTTAATATCATAGGAAAACTTTCACTCTCACTCAGTCTCTCTTTCTCTCCCCGTCTGGGTGGCAGTTGGGCTTGTGTTGTGTTGAATGCCAATAGTGAAGAGCAGCATATGTGAGGCAGTCTTAATCCTGCTAATCTTCTCCAACTGAAAAAAAGAGAATAAGAATAGAAAAAAAAGAATGAAAAAAAAAAAGAAAAACAAGAAAACCTTTCTCCCAGGTTTCAGAGCCCAAATGGCTTTCTAAAGGAAATCAAAGTACATGCAGCAAAGTCTTTTTCTTTCTTTCTTTCATTCCTTCCATCCACACACCTCATACACACAAAAGTTGTGTTGATGACATTTTTAATATATGGACATCACAAATATCTGACTACAGCATCTCAATAAACCGTCCCCCCCCAACCCCTTCCTCTCCCAGCCTTTCTCCTCTATTACAGAAGTGTAAGTTGTTGGGGTCTACACAAGTCTTTTGTCCCTACAACAGCCATTAGTAGGTAATTAAGTCTTAACATAGCCTCTGCTCCCCTGGCTACTATTACACCCTGCTCAAATGGAACGGCTTACAAGCTCCTTTACACGGCTGGACAAATTGAATGGTGCTCATCAGGCTCTGCCTATTATTCCTGCCACCCCATCTGGCTGCCAGCAGATAAAGGGGGATTTGCAAGCGATGGTGAGGGGCATGCGGACCGCTGAGCGCAGGCTGAGATCAGGAGAAAAACCAGGGGCTTCACTGGAGGAGAGCCCCCCTCTTGTTTAAGGTGGCTGCTTCTTTTCAGGAAAAAAGCTGTGGGATTTGCTGCAGCCAAATGCTACAAATGTTACCACAACCTGCTCCCCTGATCCTGCAAGAGGGAGAGATAAAAAGGAGGGGTGCGTGATTGCATATGTGCTCTTGTGTGAAGGAGGGGGGATGCTGAGATGACATCAAGAAAAGGCTTTTGTATCTTATGAAATCTGCACCAGTTACACAGTCACTTTTCCACTGAAATGGGTTGCATGCAATGTTACATTTTTATTTTGTTATGGACAACTCTGATTGATCATGTGGCTATGTGGTATTTGATATTGTGGTATTTTACCACTTTTATTATTATTGTGACAAACATATCACTTTATTAAATATATGGTTGCAAGATGTAAAATATAGAGGTATCAATATTCTATCCTGTTATACCTGAAACACTGTCATTATATTTTTGTACAATTAATTTTTAGTGCCTACAGCTGTCGATTTTGATGTACATTTAACAGGACATTTTGTACAGTGTATTATATCTACTTGTTTAAATGGATCTGTCTGAGGACCTCTCAAGGGGAAACTAAAATGAAAATGGTAAGGGACAAAAAGACATGCATATGAAAAACAGAGTGACACAGAGCTCTCGCTACCGAATGTCACTTAAAAGAGAGCATTCCAGTACTATTACTCCCTGGCCCTTCACTCAAACACATACACATGCCCTTACCCTCATGATGCCTAACGAGGGGGCTGGCAGCTTTATTACGGGTCTCCCCTCCCACAGACAGGCTGAAGCAGTAACAGGTTGGGGTTTTGTTTTTAAAGGAGGAGAGTTGTTGTGGGTGAGAGCTGCCCTCTGTGTCACCCTTCTGTTCCCCAAGTGCCTGAGCGCTGTTCTATTGTCTCAGCCAGAGAAATGCATCTCTGCATCCCTCCTCTGCACCCCTAATGTTCACAGCAACCAGGGGTCGAGACCATCTACGTCAGCCTCACACCGATTGTTCACCAAAAACCTGAACATCTTCAAAGAATGGTTGGCACTTCCTCCTTAATGTTCAGCTGGAAGCAGGGAAATGAAAGGAAAGAAAGAAAGAAAGAAAGCTGTAATGACAGACTGTAATGGGGTTCTTTAGTTATTCTGGTAAAATCTGGCATATGGAAGATTAGACAAAAGAGAACAGAAAGAGAATTTGTGTAGAATTGTCTGAACCTTTCCATCACTTTTATTTAATTTCCAATCATAACCTCCACGTTTAACATCTTTTATAGTAAAGTCTAATGATTTTTACCATAACTTAGTTAAAGTGCTGCATGTAAAATATACAATTTTCTATTTTAATATACTTCAAAATCAAATTTATTCCTGTGATTCAAAGCTGAATTTTCTGCATTATTACTCCAGTATTCAGTGTCACATGATCCTTCAGAAATTCTAATAGAGAGACATTCTGCTTATAAATTTGATAAATTATAAATAATTAAAAAATATACATTTTGTGTTGCTTAATTTTTTGATTTTGTGACGTATTTTTTTAGGATTTTTGAATGCATGAAATGTTAAAAAGATGAGCATTTATTTTAAATAAAACTACTTTCTAACAATACACACTACCATTCAGTGAATGTTACTTCTTTTTTTTTTTTTGAAAGAAATTACGACTTCTTTAGCTAGGATGTGTTGAAATGATAAGAAGTGCTGGCACAGATTTATGTTGTTAGAAAAGATTTAGGCCTATATTTTTAATAAATGCTGTTCATCAAAGAATCCTGAAAAAAGTATTGCGGTTTCCAAATAAATATTTGCCATCACAACATTGATAAATATAATAATAAATCAGCATATTAGAATGATTTCTTAAAGTATATTAAAATTAAAACCCATTATTTTCCATAGTAAAAATATTTGACAATATAAAAAAAAAAATCCTGTATTTTTGATCAAATAAATGCAGCCTCAATGCTTTAATTATGATATTTTCAGCAACTCATTACCTATCTGCAGTTCCCTCACAAACCCTCTGGGAGCCCTGCATTAGGTTATGACATTGGCAACAATATTAAATTAAAGGCTTAGAAAAAGTAGAAGTAGCATCTTGAGATTAAAAAAAAAACACACATACTTATAATTTTTATAAATAAAAAAAAAATACATAAAATAAAAACAACTGCTTATGTAGTATGCTCATTTTAATTAAAATATTGTAGGCTCATACAATTTCAACAATCTACAAGGTCACAGATATCTCAGAATTCTGCCAAAGCATCATTCTTTATGTGATTAGGATAAGTTCAGCAATCGAAAAAGTGTTATAATAGCATAATAGCATGACTGTTTATTGCTGGGTTTTCACTCCCCTCTGGCAGTGTCGCTCATTCAATTTTTTTGCCATTACGTTGTCATCAAGCCATTTGGCTGCTCTGGCCTCATAAGTGCGGCACAAGAAAAGAGCTAGTTGATTTAATTAAAGCCATACCAATTCAACCCCATTGAGAGCCAGCCAAGAAGGTTCTTTCAGGCAAAAGAGAAGGAGAAAGCGCTAAAGGTAGGCGAAAGCTTTTTATTCCATCTGTCTCGGATTTGAGTGTGCATATTAATGTCATCTAGGTTGTCTCAATGAGTCTCCACTCATACACTAAGCAGTAGTGTTATTTTGCCAGGACAGTTAGCAAATAAACACAACATGAAGCAAAAGCCGTGTTAATGCGTGTGATAGTCGCGGTCTGTCTGTGCATGTGTTTGTCGCAGGGGCCAGCAGTGGCCGTTTGTCACTCTGAATAGGCTCAGGGTGGTTCACATCATTGGGGCATTGAAGGTGTCTCCTCCCCTGTTGTAAAACAAGGGTGTGTGTCACATGGGGACACAGGAGGCATTGTGCTCATCGCAGGGGCTACCGTACCACCCAGAGTGTTCCCTAAATCTAATCCCCCCCACAACACCTCCCAACGACCCTGTCCGGCCCACGGACACAACCCTGTCCTCACCACTAACCGCGCAGGAGAGGATGGAGCATGAAGGTGTAAGTCAGAGATGGACATTGGGGCTCTGATGCATACATATGTAGAAAGAAAGAGAGCGTGGGACGAGATTGAGGCCTGGAAGAGGCGAGGGGGTGTGTCTGTGAGTTTCCCCTAACAAGATAGGTCAATGGGATGATTGATGGCTGCAGAAGTGGGAACAAAACAAGGGGAGGTGATAAAAATCAGAAAAGAGGGGAAAGAATGGAGAAGGAACGAGGGTCTTGTATCCGAGTTAGAGACGTCTGTGCGAGTGTGAGAGTGTGTGGGAATATTTACTGCCCTGCAGAAGTGGGCGGCTCTGACTTGTTGCTAATTAGCGGGGAGGCATCTGAGCTCTGCTGTGTGTGTGTGTGTGTGTGTGGAAATGGTGAGTATGTAAGGTTTCAAGGAATACGACAGGATACTAGGGTGAAAGAATGGCTACGCTGACCACCTAAGATGACCCCCCCCCCCCTCTTACACACTTGCATATACATACCTAAAGTTACAAACCCCTTTACCACTTTCCCCCACCTCTTACAAATTGATGTAAATGAGCTGTGCTTTTAAAAAACTAAAGGCAAATAATTTATGGGCATCTGTCAGTTTCCTGGGTAAGAAACACACACAGTGAGGCAAACTGCCTGGCTCTTAAACTGAAGAGTTCAGGCTTGTGTTTTTAAGAGGGGTGCCTTGTCATCTGAAGTACTTTGAAGAGGATCTGCAAACCATCGCAAGCTGGGAAACAGATAAACAGGACATTAGGGCATACATTTATAGGTACAGTATGAACAAAACAAGCTGTTTGTCTGCCAGAATGACTAGCTTTGCTTCTTGATAAAGTCAGCTAGCAACACATTCTTATAAATTGCATTGTTTTTATCTAAAGTCTTTGCTTCAAACTATTGTCAAAACAAAGACCTTGTGTTTTACATTAATAAAAAAGGCCAATAACATGACATCACTAATCACTATGGACTGAACGTCCTTTCTTTCATACTTCTTTTCAAGTGTGCATTTGTTCTGAACTTCCTTCCAAGTTTCAAAATGCTCTTCTTTCTGTTTGTTTCAGAATGAGACAATTTTAAGTTGAACATCAAGCTGATTTTCTTCCTTACTAAACTATCAAAGAAAAATGGCACCATTAATGGTGGGGTGGTTTAGCTCCAGGTTGACTTCAGATGAAAGTCTTTCAAAAGAATGAGCCATGAATTATCATCCCCACAGCCTGTAGGACACTTCATCCCAGGTTACTCCAGAGAGACTGTGCCTGTCATATGATAAAAGTACAGTTACTTTGTATAAAGGTAGCTGATAATAGCTAAAGTTTTTCATACTATTTGGATCTTACACGTACCATAGCATAACTATAACTTTACTCGTCTGTTTTGCAGCAACTTTTTGTTCCTTTACTCTCCTCTCACCAACCCATCTGCTCTTCTTGGCACATTCAATTTCCATTCACCTTGAGAAAGAGAGAGTGAGGAAAAAAATCAGGGTCTATAGCGAATTGCACCAATTTACAACAAACAAACCCCCCATTGCTAAAGGTTGCACATTATTTCACTGCAGAGAATAACAGGAGCACAAGATGGAAAGATGATAGTTGTGACAAACTATGATGAAACCAAATAAATAAAAACATTTTTATTATTTAAATTCAAGAGAATTGAACCTGTTGCTTTTGCACATGCAAACCCTCTAAACACTTTCTAACAGCATGAGGTACATGTGTAGATACAAGGTAATTGGTTTTTCTACACGATAGTCCAATTTCTTCATAGTGTGTTCAAAGTCAACTCTAATCCAACAAGAGAAGCACACCGTCCTGACAAATGCCTCTTGTTAGAGACTTCCCACAACACACACGAACACATAAGGTCAGACTGCATAACAGTTTTCTACCATGTATTGGAATGGGGTTACAGAGCCCACACGTCTCACACTGTCATAAGCGAGTTAACACCCAATTCTCAGTGGTCATGCTCGCCAGGTTGAGTGTTTAACTGACAGGTGGGAATGAGGGAATTGTATATGTGTGTGTGTTTAGCAAGCAATCTGTAATGAGGGGGCAGTGTGTGTTTAGGCCTGTAATGAGGTGTGAGAGAGAAGCGAAGACCTTAATAGGCAGCAATTACAGAGTGTGTTGTCGCTGAGCGAGTCTATTTGTGTTTCTTTATACATGTGTGTGTGTGTGTGTGTGTGTTTGTGTGTCTGTGTTGCAAAGGTTACTTTGACACCTACACTCAATTCCAGCAGAAAACATTTGATTGACAGTATATCAAAGACATGGGCCCAAATTCATAACAAACCTTTGTATGTTTGTGTGAGAAAATTATTATCTGTTGTCTTTAATTTGTTCCCTGTATATTTAGTTTTGTTTTACAATTTGTAAAAGATAAATAAATACAAATTGTATAAACCTTTTTATTTATATTAAAGGTGCTGTGGGTAAGTTTTATACTCTGAAAAATAATGCTATAGCCAAAAATTCTATTCTGAAATTTGCAATCCAAGGTTTGTTTTTGAAGTACCCATTTCAACCGCTAGCTGTCAATCATACTGCAACTTTAAGTTAATTTTATGGTACCTAAACATTATCTAATGTTGGCTGCATCCAATTATACATATAAATATTTATTCTAGTTATTTACTAATTTGTATAATATATATATATAATCTTTTTTTTTTAAGTTGGACATTTGGAAAAATCACAAGAAATAATTGAAACATGATTTTTGTAAAAATTAATTTTGTACATCAACAACACAAAATACTGTAAGAAAATAAAAGAAATTTTTTTAAATAAAAAATATAAATATACAGTGAGTACGTAAAGTATTCAGACCCCTTTACATTTTGTTATGTTGCAGCCACTTGCTAAAATCATTTATGTTGATCACCATCCTTGAGATGGTTCTACACCTTCATTTGAGTCCAGCTGTGTTTGATTTTACTGATTGGACTTGATTAGGAAAGCCACACACCTGTCTATATAAGACCTTTCATAATAATTACTATCTAATTCTGTGTTTTTCTGTAAATATTGGGTGCTGTGTGTAAATTAATGAGGAAAAAAAATTGAACTTAAAAGATTTTAGCAAATGGCTGCAATATAACAAAGAGTGAAATATTTAAGGGGTCTGAATACTTTCTGTACCCACTATAGTTCGAATATTAGAAGAATGGATTCTTTCTTCTGTGAAACACAAAAAAATGTTGATGTCTGCAGTGCTTTTCCCTTTTTCCAATCCAAAAAGCCCCATAAAACAAAATATTGATATAAAGTGGAAATTAAAATGTATAAAACATTGAAATACAAAACTTACAAAAGAAAAATACATAAGAAATATATAAATCTCAATGATACTAAGCTAATGGTGCTTTAAATACGCAGTCCAAATAAGTGAGATTTATTTGAGCTGGTGTTTGCATTAAATGTTTAAACTGCTCTTCATTTCTAGTTACGTTTGCTAATATATACTGCACTCTGAATGCCATGCAGCATACACTGGGGCTGTCCAGTGTGGATTAATGTTAGAAACAAGGTTACGTTAACCATGCCAGCAGGAGTCTTTCTTTTCCAATGGAAAATAAATACAGCATATAAGGGTGACGGGGGAGAGAAAGTCACACGCTGGGTTTCGTAACAAACCAAGTTCTGAGCCAAAGCAGCTGAAGGTGAGGTCAGTCATGAGCATATCAGCTTTGACATCATTTCAATTTTGATAAGTCAAGGAAAATAGGCACTTTGCAGAATTCCTGGTTGGTGAAAGACTCATTACCCTGTAAATACATTTCCACAGAGAGTTTGGACAAATACATTATGAATCAGAGAACTTTAACAAACAAATAGCACCACAAGCACACTTTAGTGACGTCCACTTACGATAGGGACTGCAAATGATGCAAATCAGTCTCAAATTACTTTTTAAATTTGGCTCTCTCTCTAAAAATCTTTAAATCAATAGTTTCTAATTCCTCCAGCATATATTTAATTCATTTAGCCTAAGTCAATTGCTACACTTCATAGAATTTAAAGCTGTGCAGTACACAGTCTTTGTCTTTTTGCTGTTTTTCTTCAAATCAAAAGCTTGCAATGTTTCACCTCACCCCTGGTTGATTTGGTTCATGAGTTATAAAGGCCTATTAACACCAATGACAATATGAATAGCCAAAGAATAACCAGGTTGTGGAGAGGTGACCAAATACTTATTTCACAGAGGAATTTACCAATTAATTCATAAAAAATCCTACAATGAGATTTTCTGGATTTGTTCTTCTCATTTTGTGTCTCGTAGTTGAGGTATACCTATTAGAAACATTACAGGCCTCTCTCCTCTTTTTAAGTGGGAGAACTTGCACATATAATGTCTGACTAAATACTTTTTTGCCCCACTGTAGATTATAGAGATGTATGAATGTATTTAATAAATCGCAAATGTTAATGCACAGCCCTTGGCAGCCGTTGGAACGCTTCACACTGTCTTGCCTGTAGACGTCAGACTAGGGTCTCTAGGAGGCTTTGGGACAGATGGCTGGGACATCCACCCCGCTGCTGTTCTTCTGAACTCAATGCTAATGCCGAGTCATGAAAACAAACAGCGCATGACAGAAAACGTTACAAGCTTGTGACAGCCAAAGCTCTAATAAAAGCATCAGGTTGCAAATGATTCATATTACAGAGAGCCATTCACAGAGGCCTTCTTTATTTACATTGAATTAGGCCTGCTACCACACGGACAGATCTTGTGATTTCCTGGCATCGCGTATTCAAAACGCATGACTGTTGAGCAGCGCTCCATCTGAGTCTGACAGCCAGCGGTCTGATTACTGCCTGTGAAGGCCTCATGTCGAAAGCATTCTGATGTCGTAAGACCAAGCGCTGATAAATTGCTGCTCTTTAACCCGTTCTCCAGACGTCTGTGGTCAACAGATCAATGAGAGAACTGATTCTAAACAAGTCACTGGAAACTACAGCAAAGCACTGCCTTCCCAAAACATGCTGACACTTGTTAAGTTCTGAACTGAACTGGTTCTAACCTCAACAAGTCTGATGAGGCTACTGCTGAGTTGTTTGTTATATTCAATTACTTATCTAGCTCATGATGCTGCTTTCATATTATCGATTAAACAAATGAACTTTCTTGAAATGGAGAAAAAAAAAATTCCATTCCAGTCTTCTTCCTGTGGCTAGGGAATTTTCGTGCAGATGAAAATAACAGCATTTAAAAAAAAAAGACTTCTTCAGTGCTGCTGCTGCAACTCTTAATCTACAGCACGGCCTCACTGACCTCATTTGTGCAAGTATCATTAGCCTCGGCTCAGCAAAACTCACAAGATCTTTAACAGTAGTTGCGGTGTCTGTTAAAAGTTCATCGTCTCCGGCCAACAGTATTGATCTAAACAAGTTCACAACACCTGGAGCATTTACTATTAACAGGGTTGGGCACAACTGCGAATTAAAAAACACATGAGTCTGAAAAAAATAATGAGCCTGACTTTGAATCAAACTGGAATGCTGGAATGACAGGAAAAGTAATTCAACTGAATTGTGATTCACAGCATTTCAACAGAAGTAATTACTAGTCTCTGTGCATATTAATTCTCTGACATGTAGAAAAAAAAATTAATCAACACTCAACAAATAAAGGTGCTTCAAAATGTTGTTCAAATCAATGCCATATAAAAAAAGCATTTTTGGTTTCACAAAAAAAAAAGTCGAAGATTTTTTAAAGAACTTTCTCTTTCTCACCTTTTTAATAATCAGAAGAAGCTTCTTTTGCCACACAGCACCACAAAATGTCAGCGGTTTCACATCGTTTTAACATGCCAAACTTAATAAAACTGAACACAGATAACAAAATATTAATCTACCGATCCATTATACAATATTGTGCTTAAACTGGGTAATTAAGTGTAATAATACAATAAAATTAAACACTTACAACATTTATCAACCTCGATCATTTAATGTTTCTAGAGATGTGTATATAATATTTAATTGATTCAATCTGAAAAAAGGAAACATCAATGAAAAGTGTATGTTATATAAATTCATTGTAAACTTTACATTATAATTCTGCGTCCAGCTTCATGGTGTTTGTGTAATACAATTCTGATTGGTGCACAACCATGAATAATATATTAGCCTTGCTACATTTTAATGGTGCGTTACATCGTGAGCCAGTGGCCTTGGGTCAGTTCAAACAACTGCTACTGCCTGTAAAACCTAAAAACACACCTACACCGAATCATTCTGCAGTGCTTACAGATACATTGCTTTCATGCCCTGCTTGACTACACAGAGTTTAGCTTTCATAAGACAAACAAATTGAATGGAGAGTCATTCTGATAATCTGTTTTTCTAGGGGTTGTTGACCTCAAGGTGAACGGAAACTGTCGATCATTAACCACATTACAAGAGGAGTGAAGTAATACTGGCAGCAGAGCTGTAAATAACATATTATAACACCATATCCAAGGTCATCATGATTAGGGTTGGGTACCGAAACTCGGTACTTAATCGGTAGCGGTGCCAAATTATAAAAGACCTAAGTATCGATAAGCTCCGACGTTAACGGTTTTGCTATCGGTACTGCAGGAAAAAATGTATTGCTTTAATAATCGTTACCTAGCATATTTTAACCTTTTCTAATTTGCAATAATATTAAAGACATTTGCCTGGACTTCTTGTTGGCAATCTCACACGCAAAATGTCTGTCTGTTCCACACATAGGTTCCGCAGAACACAGAGTGACGATGCCAGAGAGAACCAAACTATCTAAAGCAGTGGTTTTCAACTGGTTTGGCCTTAGGACCCACAGTGTCCCATGATCATCAAGCCGCTACCCAATTTATTTATATATATTAGGGTTGGGCGATGTTGACCAATTTGGCATCGTACGATGTCTAATGTGAAACATTGCGATGGACGATGGTATCGTCATCGCCATAGATTAAGTGTGTTTTTCATGAGCTGGTTGCTGCTGCGGCGGGGCGGAGCATCGCGATGCCGGCTCAGCATCGTGATGTCTATCAGCCATCGGCATGGCATCGTCTATTGACCCAACCCTAATTCTGAGGTGAGACAATTTTTATTTCATAACCAGTTACGAAAATAACGATAGAGTAATGTCACTGACAATATAAACCTGTCAACATCTCATCCGACCGCAGACACTGAATCGGGACAGCACATTTTTACTTATCAAACTGACAGAAGAACGGCTTTCATGCACGTCTTTTAAAATAAAAAATCTTGCATAAGAAATCATTTCTAATTACGTATGCTAGCAGTCTTCTAAAATAACTACATCACTACAAACACTAAAGACCTTTACAGTACTGCATTTACAATTATGGATAATAATAAAGTATGCTTTATTTAATTTGTAGTGATGAAATACATTCATTTTATTTAGTGTACGTTGCAAAAGGTTCCAAACTTTTCCTACTTTTAATCCCAAACACAGTTAACTCATTTATGTGAATGTGTTCTAATAAAACAAACATTAGCCACAGCTGATAGTTTAGCTGCATTTAGCAACTTTTTTGGTTAAAGCTGCTGCAGTCCTCTCGCAGCCTGCCTGCATGCCCTGACTGTAACCACTGTCCAAAATAATTGTTGTGTTTATTTACATGCTTTACAATCATTTGTTTTGTTTGTGTAATATTTGCTCAAATATTGGTGTTTGTTAGGCTACAGATTATTATTTTACACTTTTTTGTGTGTTGTTAATTCTGTTCTCAATTCGTTTTCCTATTATTAAACTTTTTTTCATATTAAAAACACAACAAAAAGTACCGATAAAAGTAAAAGTTAAAGTACCGGATCGATAAGTGGTATCGATAAAAATAGTACCATTAAACCTTAACGATACCCATCACTAATCATGATACCAATTCACAAACATGAGCAGCAGTCTTCAGGGAATCCTGTGGTAGAAGTGTTTTCCAGTGTTATACAAGTACAATTATTTTTTACCTGTAGTATTGCCGCTACTGATTTTTATTACCTGTATCTATCACACGTTACCTGATCCAGTGCTGACCTATTTACTATTTTATTTTTAACCTGTACTTCATTTTTATACGTTTATGTCTGCACACAGGGTGAGATGGGGGGGATTTCTGCTGAATTCAAATCAAATGATTTTCAAAATGAGCTTTGAAGTCCCGTTCTGAATCAAATGATTCGCGATATGTCATCCGATTGGAGCGCTTTGAATCATTTTGCGATGCAATGGTTTAACTGACTGAGTTTCAAAAAGCTCTGTTGATACATTTTCCTAACATTACCTGGACAGAAAAAAACCTAGCTTTCAGAAGTATCCCCCCCCTTTGCTTTTTTCCCACAAATCGCACCCTGTCTACACGCAGCTGTATGATCTGAACCGATTCATCTAGTGTCTCATGTTTCTGCAAACCGATTCTCATCACAATCATCTAAATGACCAGTGAACTCTGTACAAATAAACAGGACAGGAAAAGAGAGATAAAAGCTGATGGCTGTGCAGATATTACATACCTCCAAAGTATTTCAGGAAACACTGAAATACAAGCAAACACAAATAGATACAGCAAGAGAACGATTAAGATATACTGACCCTGATAACATTTTGCAGTTGAAATTCTGGTTAGTAAATTAAACATCAGAGATAATTCTGCAACACAATTGCTATGTATTTCAGAAACAGACAAGCCCTTTTGAAACATTGTCCTGTGAAGAAAACTGATAAATCGAAATATTGGCCAAAGCAATTTGCGTTTTCATTTTCAAACGATCCACATTAAACAATATAAATTCAAAAGTTTTAATTTACCCTTGTGCTTTTTACAAAGTCAGGGATTTTCTTTTTTTTTTTTTCCCAAAATGTTAGTTATAGGTATAGTTTACCCAAAAACATTTTTTGGGATGCTTCAAAGGAGAGTAAAAAACAGGATAATTTTCTTTTTTGGATACATTTTTGGTTGAACTATCCCTTTAATGCTAATGCTAAAACTCTTGTACTATCTGGGGATTTTCTCCCCATCTTATCACACTTGTGTTCCTGGTCAAAAATGTCCGGCCTTAGTTATAAGACAACTGATCACTTATATGTATTTTTGCCATTACGCTCCTAATTTTTATCAAATTGATTTCTTTCGATTAGCACAGGTGTTGTATTTCTTTTAGGAAATGACAGATCATTGGCCTCACTGCATTTCTGCACCTTGATTAAATGTTGCCTAAATTATCCACAAATAATTTTTTCCCGCTCCAAATCAATGAGGCCTATCATCAATAAGTGCCTAAAAAAATATAAAACCTGTGCAACTGAAATACAAACTGACAAAACATGAATCCAAGATTTGCTGATAATATAGCATAGAGCCATTTTTAAAGACAACAAATCATGTAAAAAAAAAAATCAATGACAGATTACTGATTGTCTGTGCAACCCCCAAGTTTCACAAACATGTCTTAAGCCTAGTCCTAGACTAAAATGTAAGTCTGAGCTGTTTTACCTGAAAAAAAAAAAAAAAAAAATTGGACTGACTGATTTTAAAACATGTCAGTGTCTTTGTTTTGTCTTAAGATGCGCACCGGTAGCCTAATGTTTTTAACATAATGTTACTTAAATGTCCTAATTTAACTATGGCCTAATCCTGGCTTAGTCTAAGCCCTGTCTATGAAACCGGGGTATATTGTTAATAAACCAATGGACTAATTTTATATTTTGTACCTTTATGATACAGACATTTAACAGTGTGTATAGCTCTGTGTTACCATTAACCAACAGGACATCACCGGAGCATTTTACAATCTTTTAAATATGCCAACCACTTATAAAATGTCATTCTAATGTAAATTAGTGTTCATTTTGAGTCAGCAAATAGACCATGCTCAATGCTTTTGCTCTGGGCTCTCAATATTAGTAACTGCCTTAAAGCAACCCTAAAGCCTCTGGGCAAAATTAATAGGACTCACATGGAGGCAGTACATTTGAATCTTGTTTGCTATACCATGCAAACTGTACATTCACGTCAGGGAAAAGACAGAACGTGAGGTGTGACAAATAGAACATATGGTGAGCCCCAGGAGCAGTTGCCACTTTACTGAAAACAACCTGGTTGAAAGGATCTTTGTAAGACCTGACATTCTCCTCATTTCATAAACTGCAGCCAAGCCCAAAGGATGAACTGCATTCTGACTCAAGAGACAATATCAAACTTGAAGTAAAGACTTTATCTTTTTAAAATGCACCGAAACGGTTTTAAAACTGTATCAAATTTCTAAAAGCCATCTCCAAGACACCAATGAGCTCAATATATTGATTTACATTGCACTAAGCTGCGCTGGAGGCCAAACGCAAGGATCACAGAGCGGCAACCCTACACTACAACAGAAACTGAGTGATTTGCCACAGGATAATCAAACTTGGCTGAAGGTTTCGTAAAATTTTAACATATCACAGAGTCAGTGGAACACTAATAAACAACTAGTTAAACTCAAGGCACAAAACAAGTACAATTCTGCCAGTCAAAAGTGGTTTGGTACTGAAACATTATAAAGAAATGGTAGATTTTTTGGAAAGACTGAAATTGTATTTTCTTCTAAATCATACCTGGGTAAACTTTATTAAATTTGTTCACAAGTTCTATTTTCCCAGTGCTTACCAGGGGTTTTCCATCTTGCAAATGTCACGACTGCCATATTTAATAACTTAATCTTAAAATCTAAAATGCAGCTTTATGTCCATGTATAAAGACCCAATTCATACTGTGAAACAATACAATTATAAGTGTGTCAGATATTATTTGGTAAATATTTAGCTTGGATTACTTGGGGTGACCCCAATTTCATTAGAGTACACTATAATTTGATGCTGGAGCGGATTCACAATATGATGATGCTGGTGAGGATTGACACTAATCAGCAGATTAGCTATGCCACATATCACCTCAAGTACCTCCAGCTCGGTATTAACCACAGCAAATACCATCAACTTCAAATTTACTAGACTTGTAGAAAAACAGCTGCAGCTAAATCAAGAGAGGCTAATCAAGCCATGCCAACTAACATCAAAATAACCATGGTGCCCGGTTGTAAGTGAAACTACTATATTTAGCCGTTATTAAAGATATATAAAAGGTAATCATGCATCGATCTATCTTTAAAATAACACTTATGAATGAAATGAAATACTTAGCTAAAGCTAATGCGATCTAGCCGAACTGTTAGCCCCTTAGATGGGGTGATTTCACATCAGCATGTTTATATTATTTGACATTTATATAAGTTTAGTTATACTAAAACTAGGCAAAACGATGATCTGACTGACAACGCTTAACTAGTTAGTTTAGATAGTACAAGTTAAGCTAACTCACCTGGACGCGGTGGTCAAAGCCAAAGTAGCTCTCGGCTAGCTACTTCTGTAATATCCCAAAATAACCGTGATAAATTCAAAATCCCAGCTCGGTAATTCCTCCAAACGATTTAATAGTGTTCGGAAAAACAAAATGCCCAAGATTAGTCCATCATTTAGTTAGTGTCTCATCTGTATGACACTGACACTCAACAAGCCCTAGCATGGCTCTGATGGGTCGGGCCGGTGTATGAGCCGTTGATAGGCAACACACGAACTGTTTCCCTGCCGGGGCGTCGTCCAAGTTCGGCCCTCTTCGGATACTTTCGGTTCAATTTGGCTACGCCTTCGTATGATGCGCACGCTCGGTTGTGTTCGATTTTAGTCGGATTTCTTTCGGAATTGTTCGGACATTCACGATTGTTTTAAACGACGTCGCCACCTGATGGTGGTTGTTACGCACAGCTATAGCTATTTATACAATATAAATATTCTATACAAAACTAAATATTGTAATAATATGAATCATGTAACATTCAGATTAATAAAAAAATAAGAACAATTATAAATATTAAAATAATTTAAAAAAAGGGAATAAAGTTAAAACACGTTATATAATACTGCCCTCTAGTAGCTTTGAAAACATCTTCAATTCTTCGAACATGTTCTTATTTCGTAGAGCTGTCAGACCTCGCCGTTTTCGGTTTTAGTTTTTATTTATGTAGTTTTAGTTTAATTTATAAAACGCGAAAGTTTGAATCACACTTGACGTCAGCCTGTGTGTTTCCAGATGTTTTAAATGCGCCATCACTGGCTGCACATAAACAAACTGTCAACGTTGTCGAGAAAATGGGTTTTTAAAGTGTTATTACCACAGAGTGCTTTGCATGGCATTTACTATAGACGCCAACAAGACGGATCCTTCGGGAAATGTACTCCATAGTGGAGCTCAAAGGTGTAAAATGTGGATATCGCTGTGGCTATTGTGGGAATGCAGGAGGTAAAGCTTCATACGGTAAGTGAAGGCAGAAAGTAAACACAAAACAAATAAATTGCAACACACAAAAACCTGTACTTTTGCGTACAGTCCATATTTTTTGGCAAGGCAAGTTACAGTACGTTATTTCTGAAGTTTTAAATCATAAATGTTTTATTGGGTTTTAGGAGACTTTTATTAAATAACGTTACAGGAAAGTATAAGCACAGTGAGTCAGTGCTTCCTGGGTCAGGTCATGTAAAACGCTCGAATCCTACACGGCGAAATCTTTTGCTTGTTAATATTAATTGTGTTTTTCTGACGTTGCTTCCTTGTCTTTTTGGAACGTCCTATCACGTCGCGTCATTAATATTAATCGTCTAATTTAGTTTTTCAAACCCCACCTATTAACGGCGGGGTTTCAGCAAGTCAGACCAATCAGAAACGTGCACTCGGTAAACGCCATGCAGCGTCTTTAATATTCATGACACAGGCCTTTCCAATAGTAGAGTTACTTTGTGATGTGTTTCTGGGCGCAGCCAAGAGAGCGTGGAAATGGCAGCGGGGGGATCGTACAGTATACTAGAGTATTTCGGCGGAGATGGCGGCTATCGCTGCGGTTACTGCAAACATGAAGACGGCAATTTCTCACACGGTGAGTGTGTTACCGTCTGTTACCGATGGCTGGTGGTAAATCCTCAGGGAATTGACAGAAACCGAAAACCGGTTTGACCAGTCTGTTTTGACTAGCGTTTCATCAACTGATAAGCGTGATTTGTGAAATGTTAAGACGCTTAATTATATTAAAGTATTAGTTTTATAGTTCCAGATGGGTTGTTTACAGTATTTCATTGTGCAATCCATTAAAACACCGCGATGGTTTTATTATCTATCAGCTGTCATCCAAACGTTTCACAGATCCCCAGTGATTACCCTTGTATGAGGGACCACCCATGCTAAAATATTAAATCTAGTATATAGTTTCTTGCGTAAGCAAAGTTATACTATGAAAAATGTGTATTATAATCACATCTAAAATATTTATTTTCTTTTAAGCTACGTTTTGATAGGTTTTTTAACTACTAGAATTGTTACAGTATTGTATTTAATAAAATTATTTATATACTAATCCTGACTTGGCTGGAAACCATCATGATGGGAACGTTTATAGACGTTTGATTGCTTTCGCTTGGCATGCTTATTGTAGATTTAGAGGTGCAAGCCGATTAAATCAATATGAAGACTTTTTTCATCACTCACAATAAGTCTAAGACATAAGGCATTATCTTGGACTTTGCATTCATTGATGCACATTTATCTTTTTAATGTTTTTTTGTGTGTGTGTATAAAGCCCTTTAATGTACAGTATAATAAACAATCAATCTGTCTGAGATAGTAATTGACATCAACTTTTGGTTTGACTTTGACTTTTTGAGCAACTTTTTTGTCTCTTATATGGGTTGAACTAATGTTGTGTGTAAAGCTGAGCATAACGTTTCTTTGCAAAGTATACTAACCAGTTACCATGATGCACTCAAATAGAAATGCAGGAAAAGCTGGTGCTGGACTTAAGGAATGGCATAACTTTACAGAGGTGAATGACTTGTCTTAAACCTTTCACTTCATCACTCACCGATCAAATTTATGCAATGAGATTGCATTACATCGAGCTAATGCTTAACCCAGAGTTGACAGCCTAATTCATTTGTCGGACACATGCTTTTGTTGCAAAATTATGAATGCATTGATTGCATGAGTGCAACAATCAAAGCAATGTTCAGAGCAGATTATTTTTTAGTTATTTTACTTCATTATTAATTTTAGACAGTATTTTGTATTGGATCAGCGAAGTGTCTTGTGTTTTCAGGGCACAGACTAACTGTTGTGTTGTGCTGAACCGATTGCCAGGATGAGGAGATCATGCACTGTGTTTGAGATGATTACGCACCTTTTTAGGGCTTGTTTATCTGCCTCAAACCGTAATCATGGGCTATTGTACGATGAAAAACAGGTGCCCTTGTATTGGTTAGATTAATGCATGATAAGTCAGGTAAAAACAAACCTCTTTTGTTGTGGTGATCTGACTGATGCTGCTTAATGGCTGTTTCTGGATTGTGTTTTCTGTTTTATTGTCCTTCTGGTTGTCAGACCTGTCGGCATGGCCTGTGGAGCTCAAAAGTGAGCGTCACACAGACAGAGGCCACTCCCACATTAGTTAATTGACAGCAGCGTGGCACACAGACTGAACTGGTGTCTTACCGTCATCAGACCGAGACGCAGAGACAAGCAAGACTCTTAAGAGATTGAGGTGTTTTGTTGTTAAATGTATTAATGAACATAGCAGTAGTCATTTACCCCCGAAATCTGAGTGACTGAAGAGGCTAAGAAGTAACTGAAATGCGTTTAAGTCACTGATCTATATAGAGAACTGGATAGCTCATGACGTCATAGAAGTGAAGCCACCGCGCCGCCATATTGGTATTCC
>JAUCMT010000024.1:17277925-17307372 GCA_032357475.1 Enteromius thamalakanensis | reverse complement strand
CGCACTGGCTGTGTGGCGAGGGCCAGAGCTTCTTCGAACCCCGGCCACTCTCTTTCTAAGAGCACAGGAACACGCAAGTCATGTAAGGAACTCACCTCTAGTTGGGCATGGGCTTGTCGTGGGGGCTGCTTGGCCGCTGTACTGGTCACTGAGTGCCCTCCGGCGGCCGTCGCTCCTGGACTACCCTTCAGGGAAATCGCGGAACTCTCTCCCCTGCCTCCCGGTGGTAAGTTAGGTCCGCCAGCTCGATGGCTTCAACGAGGTTATGCATCGCTCGAGGCTTTCTCATCCCGACAGCTTGCTTCATGGACCGGGGCAGAGATCGCAAGAGCCGGTCTACCGCCACCCGCTCTGCCACCTGCCATGCTGGACATTAACTTCGGTGAGGCGCCGTAGTAACTCCTCCATCTCGCTAGGGGGATGAGCGCACGCCTGTGGAAAAGAGAGACAACGGGTGAGTCACGAAGAAGACCGGGGTGCACAACAACAGTGAGAGTTTCTTCGTCCCTTGCTGGTGTCTTTGGACCGGTTTTAAACTGCCCTCATTCTCCACCAGATGTCGCCACCGGGCAAAGACAACGCAACAAGGGAACTCTGTGCAAGCCCCGAAGGGTGGATTTATTAACAGAGTGAAGTAAAAACCAAAGTGAATGACGGTGCTTTGGTGGCTGGCTTTCGGTGCTGTGGTGCTCTTCTCCCTTTTCCCAGGTGACAGTTGATCCGTGAAGCCAAGATGATCCAGGTAAGTGGGGCAGCGAGGCCAAGCGGTCACAGGCTGAGGTCTGGGAGGAGAGAGAAAACAGTGTGAGCATCAATGTTATGTTGGCGTGGAGTAAGTGCTCAGTTTACCAGTCATCTAAGGGCTGTATTTAAGCCTGGATTTCCACATGACCGATTGGCAATATTGCAATATTAAAATCACAATTTGTGTTTGTTAACATTAGGTAATGCACAGTGAGCTACTGTAACATGAACTAACAATAAATTAACTAATGTTAACAAAAAGGACTATATACTGTAATAAATGTTATTGTTCAATGTTTGTTCAGTTTTAGTTAATATATTATTTAATATTAACAAATGACACCTTATTGTAAAGTGTCATCATGTAAACAAAAACTTTAGCCATTAAATGATGTCTTGGCAAATAACTTTTAATGTGTGAGTTAATGTTTATTAAATTTTAAGTAATGGATTTCGTTTTAGCTAATGATAACCCTGCATTTGTGCATCTTGTGCATGTTACTTTGTGAAAATGTGGGTGGGACTCTATTGAGATTTATCTATTGAGATCTGATTGGATGATGAAATGTAACAGGTGCTGTAACAGGAGGAGGAGTTATTAACTCCTAACTAGTCATTTAGAGCAAATTACCATTTGATGAAAGGTTTCTTTTTAATATGTATATAGATAAAGTGTATACAATCATGCACAGTAGATGCATTCTGGAGGCAAACTCTTTTTAATTTGCTTGGATTTAAGATGATTGTATTTAAATAATAAAAATGTATTCTTGATTTATGTTATTTATTGTTTGAACCCCCCTCCCTCGGTCTGATTAAGAGGCATAGTCTTTGAAGCAGTGAATCAGGAAGCCTGTTAGTGTGTTTATCCACTGACTCCCGGATCTTGGCCCCATTGTTGCCCCTCAGATACCCCTTGGCCTCTAATCCTCCCGGCTTAACTACTCTCTAACAGCAGCCATAGAGATTCCGGTTTTATTTCCCTCTGTGCCTGATGTGAGGAGAGTTTAAGTCTCTCTCTCTCTCTCTCTCTCTCACTACATATGTGTGTGTGTGTATAAATAATAAAATTAATTTAATATATATATGTATTGTTATGATGAGCTGGAGGTGCCAGTCCAGATTGGATTGCATCCCAGTCCCCCATGTACTGTGTCTATGTTTTTCCACTCCATGTATGATCTGTCACATGTGTACTCTGTCTCCACCCACCTCATGTGTTGTCTTTTCTGCCTGTCCTGTATTACTCTGTTCGCCGTGTATCTGACAATCGGCTGTTTGACTCTGTCCTGTGAACTGAATAAATACTTTGCAAATAGATTCGACCGTCTCGCTCCTGATCCGTTGCCTGCACACAATATGGATGTCCATCAAATATAGTCTTGGTGTGACAGACCTGATGTTCACGGCTTGGTGGTCTCTGCAGGAACACATCACCCACTGACCAGACAAGCTGGCTCACAGATGGACAACTCACCGAAATACACACAAAAACACAAGCTCACATTATCGTGATGGGGTCATGCCTGGTGCTATTGTGATTATCGACATATGCTAAAGCAGAAAAAATTAAGAAAGGTCACAGTGTCATTTATTAGAATGCTAGGAAAGTGTGATTTCCTAAAGTATGACCGCATTGTTCCATTACATGCTTGTGGAATCTTTTTCTGTATCAGCAAAATTCTTGAACAACTGCATTATCTGTCCGTGTCAACATAAAGCATAGTGAGTTTTCTTCTCGTAAAGACGCACTTGCTGAGACATTCCCACAACTCTTTGGGTATCCAGGTGCAGAGTTGGGAAATTCTGCAGAACTTTTGGGGGTCAAATGTTTTAGAGACTCTCAAAGGGAGCTCATAAGTCAGTAAAAGTCTTGTGTTTTAGTGTTTTAGCAACAGCAACGAGTAAAAGTTGAATAGAGTCTGACTGCAGGCTGATGGAGTTCATCCTAATTATTTACAATGACAGATTGTGATGATATTGTAATCAGTATTTTTTATTTTCTTTAGAGAGCAATTCCAGATCTGATTGGATGGTGCCAGAATGTTTAGGAAATAAGGAGTTAGAAGTAAACATGATTTTGACTCAATAGTGTGTGAGAAGTTCACATAAATAAATAGAGGTGGATGGGTGTTGTTAAAGAAAAAGACTTACATTGTTTTCTACCAGTTTCTTTTTATGATAATGATCGATATATGATCAAATTGTGAAAAAAAAAATTTACCCGAAAGGCAATATATAAATAATATAAATATAAATAATTTTTGTTGAACCAGTCAGAATTTTCATCAATACATTTTTTAATTCAATACAGTTCATATTGTTGTAATATTCACACATGCTTTACTTTTTTCTACACTTGTTTATATATATATATATAGGCTATATATATATATTTTTTTTTATTTTATTTTATTTATTTTTTATTTTTTTTATTTATACAGATTTTATAAAATGTGTGCATATAATTATTTTTAATAAGAAACAAAGAAACACATTTGATTTTGAAAAACCTTTATTTCAAATATGACCCTTTTTTTCATTTTTATTATTACTAACTGTTCAATGTAAATCATATTTGTTGAACCAGCCAGGATTTACAGTTTTAATGTTGTAAAGTTCACACATGCTGTACTTTTTACTACACTCCAAAATAAATAAATTTGATTTTGAAAAACATATATTTCAAATATGATCCATTTAATTTTTTTCATTCTTTTCATTTTCTAATGTCATTTTTTGTCAGGATATTTTCAGGATATTTCCCCAGCTGTCATTTAGTTGTGAGAATCAGTAGTGAGTCTTTGTCTTGTTTTTTAATTTGAGGCTGTGGGGGTTGATGGAGAAAATAACAGGACGAGTTTCCCAAGCATCCGTGTGTGAAGTTTCATCCCTCCTCCAGCTCCTGAGGTGAGAAAACCATGACACTTTTACAGCCTTAATTCTGAGGACTAATGGAAAACAAACAACTGCTTATTCGCTTCTGGAATATCAGATGCTTCAGTTTGGTGTCTCCATTTGTGAAAGGGGAGACTTCACACTGATTAGATTGATAGCTGTTTACATTTTGAGTTACACTCACATGGTTATGTCATTCTACTATAAACTCCCACCTCTTCTACTGTAAACTATCTTTTCCTCACACCCCTTACAAAACCTTCTGTAGTGATATGAGATGGCCGAACCATGGTGCTTTGATATAGATTCTGATACTGAATCTTCTCTTCTTTGGAACTAGCACTAACTTGTATAACTAGCACTAACTTGGTGGTTGTTTATAACCATAACCATAAAATCAAATATGGTATTAACTGCTCTCCAAGTCATTGCCAGGAGATTTACAAGACTCTCAACCAAGCAGGAGAGTTCAAGTACATATATAACAAAGCTGAATAAATATCACAAGGCTTTATAAAGACCATTTACACCAGTCTGTTCTTACATTATATATAGCAACTTCAATTTTGCAACAGTGAAACTGAAATAAAATCCCCATATATTAACTATACTCTGAAGGAAACTGTGGGTCACTGTTTTAATATTATGGCATATATCACCAGGGCCTGATTCCAAAAATCAAAACCTTAAATAAGAATTGAAGAATATCTCTCTGAAGCGTTTCTCCATCTCTCTGTCTGTGTGTTTTCACTTCTCACTCTCAGCGTCTCTGTATATTGTGCTCATGGTGGCCCACTGGTGTGGCCAGTTGTGTTGTCACAGTAAATTACTCTGACTCACTGGAGGAGTGATGGCTCTCACTGGGTGGGATGAATGGAGTGTGTGTGTGTGTGTGTGTGTGTGTGTGTGCGTGTGGCAGTATTAGGTTTGATTCTGGTCTTCGGCACAAGACAACAATTTCCAACATCCCATCTGGACTCAGCAGGAGCTAGTTTTTTAGATCGAGCACAATTAGAGCTTGACTTTTCCGTCATAAATTGATGCTGATGTTTTCCAGAAATTACAGCCAGCCTGCATTTACCAATTAGGCATCACTTAATGAACTTGAAATATATACTGTATATGGGTAGTTGACATATCAATGTGTCCTATGGTGTGATTCATACATTCTTTTTGTGTCACACTATAGGACACAGTCCAGTTTGTATTTGTCAACCATAAAAACTACAGTTAAAAAGTTTGTGATTATGTTTGTGCTCATCTAAGCTGTGTTTATTTGTTCGAAATAGGAAATATAGTACAAACAATGAAAAAAAAAAAAACTGAAATATTATTGAAATTTAATAGAACTGTTTCTACATTAATTTATTTTAAACTGTAATTTATTTCTGTGATGCAAAGCTGAATTTTAAGCAATTATTAAAAAATGTTCTTGGAAACTACAATACATCAATATAATGTTAAAAAATAGAAATCTTTTGTCACTTTTAAATGAAGTGCATTCTTTCTGAATAAACATACAAAAAACAAAAAATATGCAAGCAATAGTGTAATGTTTATATTTTCATTTATTTATATTTCCATCTATATTTCTATGATATACAGGTTTTAAATCTGGTTTGACTGGCTTTTGCTTTCATCAGTCCGCATTAAATAATAAGCAATGATCGTAAGTTATTACGGGTCTGATGGTGTTTGTGTTTGCATCTGCACTTTAATGTCAATTAATAGTCACACAGCGATTCTTTCTCCAAGGAACTTCAGTATTTAGCATGCAAATCCTCCCTTCGTTCTTTCTTGCTGATAAAGTCATTAAATATAACTTTGCCCGGCAGTGTTTTCTAACAAGTTGGCATAAATGTAGTGAAGACCTGAGGGGGGATCATCGTGTGCCAACAACATCAGAGCATGAGTTTGAACAGGCTTTCACTCGCCGCAGGTGAAGCCGGAGTTGCGTAATCCAGTCATTAGGCGGGAGCAAAGTAGAGCAGAGGGGAAGTCGACAATGTAAATCTGTCATTGGTTCACCTGAAGACTTGCGTGCTGTGACCTGACGTCCGGCTCTCAAACCCAGCCCAGACTTTATTTACAGGGTGGAGGCGGCCCGTCGGATACAGTAGCGAGCTTTGACTGAAATTCCTGGCCTTTATACAGTCAGTGAGGCTGTGTGAAATGGGCTGGGACTGATGCGTACGAGCATGTGTGTGAAAACAAACCCGCGAGCGTCTCTCCACACCTCCCTCCTCCGAGCATGGAGAGCATGAAATGAGCAAACACTGCCAATAAATCTTTCAAAGGCCTCATTTTTCCGCCTCCTCTTTTCACTCCTCCGACGAAGAGAAGGAGAAGTCTCATCTTAATCCAGATTAAGTGATCGCCGGGGCTCTGCTTCTGAAGTGACTTGATGTGGGGGTGTTTGTTTGAGTCAAACCTAGGCAATAATGGAAGTGGAAAATTTGAGGAACGTCTGTAAAAACGGACACCCTGTTAACCGTTTCTCAAAGAAAGCTGGAGACGTGTGTAAATAACATGGCTATTTGATGCTTTCTGAGTACATGGAGAATTAATCGGTCGGACAAATGTTCTCATTTTTATGACTACTTTCCACATTTTGCATTCAATCATCTTCAATATATGGAAGAACACATTTAAGAATGGAAATTTGTAGTCACCAAAAACATGAAAGTCTAATATCAAGACAATATAGAAGCGCATTTCTAGCAGTATTCATTTAATTCAATTTACTATGCAAAATAGAAATGCAATATGCAATATGTCTTTCTGTATTTAAATTTATATAATGGAAAAGTAAATTTTCATTTACATTTTGCACTAAACATTGCGCATATGGGACATCAATTTTTAAATACAAAAAGACATTGTCAATTTAATATATTGCGCTGCCATTATAAAATATACAATTTTTATATTTAAAATAATATGCATATTATTATTATATTATATATATAAAAATATAAAATATAAAATATAAATTAATATAAAAATGCATATAAAAGTTTAAAATAAACATTGCTACCTCCATCTCATTGAAATTATATAATATGACTTTAATTTAATTACATTTTTATTTAATTGAAACAAAACAGATTTGTGCAGGAAAATATACATTTAAATTAGAAAAACATTGACATTTTAAAATATAGCTAATCATACACTTCTATAAGCATGAGCTTTTTCAGTTCATGAAAAGCTAATAATTATATCACAATTAAATAAAATACTATAATATGATAAATAAAAAGATATTATATTTATTTACCTGCATGTGATGTTACCGTTAACTTACATCAGTGAACCAAATGTGCTGTTAAATTACTGATGCACATTAACATATATTATATATTAACTAATTATTACTAAAATATCTCTGGAAATATGTCAAGTAAATATTTTAGGTTGCATGGGCTTCACAACACCTGCTTTTGTTCAGTAAACAGCAGTTTGAACATTCCACTAAATATTTGCTTTTCTGTTCCACATAAAGAAAGAGCCAGGAACCAAATAAGTGTGAATAAATGATAAATGATCATTTTTGAATGAACTCTCCGAGTATATAAAGCAGAGTGAATCCAATGTGTGTTTTAATGAGGTAACAGCAGCAGTATCACTGAGGTGAGCCAGGTGCTGTCACAATACAGTCCACGGCTTTGTCAACACACAGCTGAAGAGGTTCATCATAAACCTGTTTCTTTAGTCTTCCCCCCCTACTTCTCCTCTTTTCCACTACTTCACATTCTCTAGTGTCTCGCCGAGACTTTTCAAAGCCTGTGTGTCTCCAGATGAAAGATGTCTGAAGAGGACAGCGTTTAGACAGAAGAGAGATGAGTGTGAACATCATGAAAGATAGGAGCAACTGCTAGAATATGGCTACAATGTGCTAACATAACCTATTAGAGTTTTATTTTCTGCATTTTTTTAATAGAAATCAGTTGTTTTAATCAGCAATGGTGCATTAAATTAATCAAACTGACAACATTCAGAATGTGACAGAAGATTTGTAACATTCTGATCATGCATCATAATGCAATTCAGCTTTGCTTCACAGGAATAAATTGCATTTTAATATATATTAAACTAATAATTATATATAGTAGTAATATTAGTAATGTTTCACAATTGTACTGTATTTTTCATTAAATAAATCCAGATTAAATAAAAAAGTGCCGATTACGTTCATGTGCATATTACGTCAAATATGTTAAGCCATACTCGAGCATTGTGCTACTCTCTTAAATGGCAGAAGATGTAGGTCAGGGGAGGAAAAAGGTAAATTATGTTATTTATTTATTTCCACAAAAAAGGTTTCTCCTGACATTGCAAAACTAAAAGGGAGCCACTGATGTCGCATGGACTGTTTTACCGATGTTTTTACTACATTTCTGGATCTGGCATCATTTAAGTTGTATTGCTGTCTATAGAAGGTCAGATTGCTCTGATTTCATCCTAATTTGTTTTTCCGTAGATGAATGAAGGTCTTAAGGGTTTGGAATGACAGGAGGTTGAGTAATTAATGACAGAATTTTCATTTGGGGTGAACTCACCCTTAAACAGACTTATATTTGAGGTTAAGGACCTTTTTCAGCAAAGCATGGATTGTTAACTTACACTAACTAAGCTCTTTGATATATTTCACATATATGTCACAATCCATTTGTCAGTGTTTCTGTCACTAAGGAACACTACATGTTGTGTTTGACTTTGTTTCGGACTGTCACGATGCAAATAGATGAATGCTATAAAAAAACAGTTTGTAACGACTGTCTGTGCTGACTAATTACCCTGCTAATGACACATGGGGAGTGTTTGGGGTTTGTGTCGAGGCCTGTTTGTGACAGTTTTAGTGCTAAAGTTTAACCACGTTTCCTGTTTGTCCAGACAGATTGAGTTCATGGATTCGCTCGGTCAGCATAAATGCTTAACCTGTGGTCAACACATACACCGATATTAGCAGAGAAAGCTGGGTGTATCCACTCCGGTAAGATTTTTACTTGTATGATGACGGACTGCCTGTTTTTCGATTAAACAAAAGCTATGATTAGTCATACATATTTCAGGAAGAGTTCATCCAAACCTTTTTATTTGCTGAAAATGTACAGGAGTTTGGTTCTTCATCATAACAGATTTAAAGAAATTTAAGCATTCCATCACTCGTTCACCAGTGGATCCATTTGCAGTGAATGGGTGCCATCAGAATAATTGACCAAAAAAACATACCATTTTAGTCCATCAGTTAACATAAATGGTGGATCTGTTCCACTTCACAACTTAAATTCAAACTGTTGCTTCTGGCCAAAATAAGAGTCCATAATCCATATAAGAGTCCATTGAAACCACCCACGTATTTGTTCTAAACTGTTTTGCTTGTAAACGGTGCTTGATTTGTGCATTTTTTTAAATTCTGATTTAGGTGAAGATACTATGAATAGAAGACACTTCACAAGACATTAATTCACGGACTGGACTGGATTCGTGTGGATTTTTGTGATGTTTTTATCTGTTTGGACTCTCATTCTGACGGCACCCATTCACTGCAGAGCATCCATTGGTGAGCAAGTGATGCAATGCTACATTTCTCCAAATGTGATGCAGAAACAAACTCACATACATAGTTTGGATGGCCTAAGAGTGAGTAAACTGTCAGCTATTTTTCATTTTTGAGTGAACTATTCTTTTAATAGCTTGATTTTGATAAAAAGCAGCTGTACAAATGTCCAGTCACTTTATTGTTGTTGTAGTAATTAGCTCGTCTTGGCCACTACTTCTCCCACATGTGAAGATTTAAGTACAGCTAGATTGTTAAATTGCACTTTAACACCTTGCACAGCTTTATCAACCTTTGAGTTTAATTGTCATCATTTCAGCACTTTCTAGGCCCCAGACTTCCTAAAAGTCCGGGGGGATTTTCTTTTTCTTGCTATGTATTTTTGTCATGTTATAATTAAAAGATCAGAGGTAGATGACTCATATCCTGAGTGGAATATGAAACAAATGCGAAAAGATGTGTGTGTGCGTGCACATACGCCCCGGGCTTTAATATGAACCATATAAGTTGACTTTGGAAACATGTTGCTTTGTATAAAAGAGAAGATGCAGTGATAGACTAAAGTAACAGCCACTGTGATGCAGATTGATTCTCAGTGTAAATCTTTAGAGGTCTAAGATAATGACCTCCACAGCTCTTAAACACCTCAGATTGTAAAAAAAAAATCCCTTGCTATAAGAGTCATGGTTTGTTTGGAGATGCACCAAAAACTCTCTGAAGTCCATTATAGGTTTCTGGTTTCCTGAACATACACTACCATCCAAAGTTTTGGAGTCAGTGGGAAATGTATACTTCTATTAATCAAGGATTGATGAAATTGATCAACAGTGACAGAACAGACATTTGTAATATTCAAAAAGGATTCTATGTCCAAAAAATGCTGTTCTTTTGAATTCATAAGAATCCTCACATTTTCCAAATAAAAAACAAAACAAACAAACAAAAAAATGTAGCAGCACAACTGTTTTAAAAAAGTATTATAATTAGTTTCTTGAGCAGCAAATTAGCATATTAGAATGATTTCTAAAGGATGATGTGACACTGAAGATTAAAATAATGGTGCTGAAAACTCTCATCAAAGAAATAAATGACATTTTACCCTGTATTCTAATAGAAAAACAGTAATTTCAGTAAACAGTAAATTGTAAAAAAATACCTAACATTTTTACTGTATTTTCGATCACATGAATGAACTAAGAAGATACTAAGAAGTCTTAACGAACTCAAAAGCATATGCAAATGATATTTCAGAGCTTCGGTGGGAGGATTTTGAAGAGTAATGACCCACATTTCAAGTCTGTTTCTCACACAAGCTAATTTATGACTTCAGAAGACTTAAAATAAAGGCATATGGACTTCTTTTATGATGTCTTATGTTTGACAAATGTGGTCACTATGAATTGTCACTCGGAAAATAACTTCAGAATTGTCCCTTTGTGTTTAACCGATAAAAACAACAGCATGTGGGTTTGGACCGACACAACAAAAAGTAAACAAAAGCATAATTTTCATTTTTAGGAGCAAACTATTCCTTTTAGGACAAGAGTACAAACAGTTTTTGTGGTTCTCCTGTCTGATCAAGCTGTGAAATTGTAGCAACTTTAGCAACCATAATTAACTTTTGCTGCCTTCTGTCATTTATGACCGGAACATTTAAAATTTTTTAAAATCACATCGGAATGATATCTTGTGTTTTATTGAAGATGGTAGGTTTAGGGGCAGGGGTTGGGTTATGGACTCATAAATGTGTAAATAATATCATTTAAATAAAAAAGTTTTAACTGTTTACATCGAAAAATCACACCCCTATATATCCAATAATGCCAATGTTTTTACCCAATATATCTTTTAATTATTACGATCGCATCGCAAGAACATGCTGTCAACTTCTGAATTATTTTTTCGGTTACACTTTAGAACAGGGGTCCAAAATAATGCATTAGTTAAGCATTAATTAATGGTTAATTTGTTCACAATTAAGCATTAGTTGAGCAAAAACACACTACTAATTAATAAGTTAATCATTAATTAGTAGTGTGTTTTTGCTCAACTAATGCTTAATTGTCAACAAATTAAACATTAATTAATGCTTAACTAATGCATTATTTTGCACCCCTATTCTGAAGTGTTACCATTTTTTCAATTCACGTCAATTCAGAACATTCTGCTGGAAATTACTAACTTAGAGGGACGACAAGTGTTTGCAAAAGAATGGAGCAGTATTGAATGGGAAAAAAGCAAACATATATTGACCGTTCTGAAACTGGCTGGTGTTTTCAAATCTGATGGGATGGTGAGATGGGTAGGGCAATTTGCCACTCAAAATGTTCGAAAGGCTGTCAAGGGCTATCAGATTTGATTACAAGAGAACAAGAGATGCAACAAGGCAAACTGACAAGCTAGCACCTATTAGAGAAATTTGGGACAAATGGGTGGAGAGACAGGTATACACAGCCAAACCTGTAGGAGTACAGCATGCCAGTAGTAAATAAAAGGATGAATAAAGTAGGATGGAACAAATTGGAGCTTCCAGGAGCACTGGTAAACCCAAGAGGCAGGGCTATTTTATAATTATTATTATTATTATTATTTTTATTGTTACTGTTAACTTCTTTTCTATCTTAAATAGCATATAAAGTGAATTGAACTGTCATTGGATGACTGCAGAAATACTAAATGTGTGTGTAGCATTTTAGATTATTGCAACATGTAGATGTGGGAGGAAGATGGCTCACTGGCCAATGGTGCTGTTCTACAGCATAGTCGATGTATCTGCCTATAATGCGTTTGTGCTGTGGAGGGATAATCCCACCTGTAAACAGGGGTGCTGCTTCAAGAGGATGAGCTTTTTCTGGATGAGCTAGGGAAAGCGCCCCTGTCCCCCTTCATAAAATCCAGCCAGGGCATTCCACGCACACCAGCCTCTCTGCATCTCATGAGAAAACTGCAGGAAACAGATGATGGAGAAGCTGGTCCCTCCACAGTTGGCCGCTCCCCTGCCAGTCCCTCTGGAGCCATTCCTTCCACGGCAGGCCCGTCCACAGCCAAGAGAAAAAGATGCCCAAGATGCTTCACGAGGGATGTTAAAACAACACTCTTTTGTAAGAAATGCAAAAATCCAGTTTGCAAGAGACATTGCGTAGTGATCTGTGATCTCTGCAACAATGCTTAGATAGCTGTTAGTAGCCTATGTAGAGTTAGTACAGTATGTAGTTAATATATAGTTACACTAAGCTACTTTAGAAGTTATAAAGTAGGCCACATACAACAAATAAAGTTAGGATAGTATTTAGAACTCTTTAGTTATTTCATTATTTCTCTTTTTTTCATTTAGTGTTTGATCATTATTATATGCTTCCTGTTATCGGAGCTTGTTGTTCATTATTACTGTTTCCTTATGATTACTGTTCCTTCCTTATGTTACTGTTCACTGACAAGTGTTGACCAAGTTACTCTGAAAATGTAGTCAAATTACTGATTACTCCTTTTATAAGTAATCACAATTTTTGCTTATGAGTGTGGTAAACTGAATCATCAAAGGTCAGCAGCAAAGACATTGATTAATCAAATAGAATTAGATACATTTGTATATAGTTTAATTATTGCAGGTTTGCATCATATTCTGAGTTTATTTTAATTCATTTTGATAAATACTAAATCTGTTTTTTGAGCATGAGATGAATTAATGCACATTCACATTTAGTCTAGAACTACACTGTATTCACACACCGCACACAAAGCCTCTGTATTTCTGATTTCTCCCAGCATGGGTCAGGAGATTTGTCAGTCAATAAATAAGAAAACAAAGTAACTGGCGTTACTTTTTGTGAAAAAGTAGATCAGTTACATTACCCTAAAATTACAAAGTAATGCGTTACTTTACTAGTTACTTGGAAGTAATATTATTATGTAACTTACATTACTTGGGTTACCCCCAGCACTGTTAATTAGAAACATAAAATTCTCTCAAAATACAAAAGAAAAAAATATTATTAAACAAAAAAATGTTTTTTTTATTTTACTAGGGGGCAAAATTGTTATATTTTAGGTGTCCGGTCACTTTTGCCTGCTAAGACCATGAGTGTGACTCGCAAATGAGGAGGGCACAAGGTTTAAAGGAGTCATACAAAGCCAATTTTCCACTGGATTATATGATTTTTTTAGGGTCTTAATGGAAAGTTTGTAATATAGTTTATTTTCAAATTTCTCAAAGATAGTGTAAAAAAAACTTTTATTTTACCCTGTCATAAACAGCTCTTTAGAAATCCCTCTGTTCTGTGTACTTCCCCTTTAAATCTTCATGAGCTCTGCTGACCCCGCCCCTCTGTTCAGAGGCACTCTCAGAGGATCGTTTTTTAGCCGTATTCATAGTGAACATAAACGCACTTCGGTTGATCAAGGGGTTCCCTTCAGAACCAAAGGTAACGTTAATTTTTCACGTCTTCGGTCACTCAGATGTAGGGAGTAAATCACTACTGCTGTGTTCATTAATACATTCAAAAACAAAACACCTCAATCTCTTGGGAGTCATGCTTGTCTCTGCGTCTCTGTCTGATGACGGGTCACTCAGGGCGGGTCTGAGGTAAGACACCAGTTCAGTCTGTGTGTCACGCTGCTGTCAATCAACTATTGTGGGAGTGGCCTCTGTCCGTGTGACGTCACACCAACATGCATTTGAGAATAGCTTGATTTCAGAAGGGGCAACTTATTTTTTTTTAATGAAAAAAAAAACTACTGGTGGATCTTTATAATTTTAGGGTGGTTGTGTACACACACTCTCAACACACATTTCAGTCCAAGATGCTTGTAAAAGTGCATGTGGCACCGGATGACCCCTTTAAGAGACTGTTTGAAGCAGTGCCATGTTTTGAGTGTTAATGAGCAGAATCATTTTTAGGTTTTCATCACACAGATTAAAGAAATCTTTTTGTGGTAACTTACACCTACAATCATAAAATCGTGGTACAGTGCACATGAAATATGACGTGTCTTTAGAATAGCATGATAATGAGTCTCTTTAATTAAGTCTTTGTCTTAAATGGCTCATAAATGTCAGTCTTTGGTGATTTGTAGAGATGAAGGTTCTTAACCTCTGGCCTTTCCTGTCATCTCTGTGCATTAACATTCCCTCGTCCTTCCACCGAGTGTGTCTCTTTCCTGTAGTCTGCAGATTCACCCCTAGAACTGTGTGTGTGTGTGTGTGTTGAAGTGTCCAGATTCTTCAGATGTCTGAGCTGCTGCTCTCTGGAGTGCCTGGAATACTCTGCATGCCTGTCACCAGACTTCTGCAGCCAGTGTGAGCGTTTGATACTACACCTGATCAAATCTTTACTCATTTCTTTACATTTACTTATATACATTAATGTAGCTATACTTATACTTCAGAAATTGCATTGTTAGTTTGTTTATTTACTTATTTTACCTGCAGGAAGCTGTGTGAGCTTTATAATTTGTAGCTTATTTAATCTTTTCACTCTGATTTATTGTACTTCTTAAATGGCTGTGTTTTTTGGTCCCTAACTTGTAGTTAAACTCTGAACGAGGTTTTGGTCAGCCTACTGTATCCACAAGGAAGCGGCATATAACGCTTGATGGACCGCAGTTTGAGATCATCACCACAACCACTAATGGCATCACTAAAGCTGCACCACAGGGTCATTTACTGCTAACGCTTGCAGTCCAAAAGTGCCAGTCTCACAGTCAGGAGCTGCTTAAGTGGCTTTGTCATTCATGTACAAATAAAAGAGTGCTATTTGAAAGACCAGAAATCATATTCACACACTTTTCCACCTCTTACTTACAGTAAGTGACACTGGTGAACCACAACCATTTTAAAAGTAGGTTTGATCCCAAGTCATTCAGCTAATGGCACTATCAGGACATTAAAGGATTGAGGCAGGAGTATTTTCAGGCCAGTGAGCAGCCACACAAAATTATTTTATTTTTATATTTATTTGCACACATTGCAAATGCCTTGATTTGATTTGATTTTATGCCTAAATATCAATAACACAACTACAAATATATATATATGTATATATATAATATTTTATAAGAATGTAAGAAAAGAGAGTTTGGTAAGATTTCCAAACACATAATAGTTTTATGTTTTTAAAGTAAAGTAATCATGTTTGGTGGTAGTCAGTTGTGTCCAAACATTGCAGATGCTCCCAAAATTATTTGTTAGAGATTATTTAATTTAATTTTATAAATAATTTAATTAATTTACTAATTAATTTAATTAAATAATTTGTTTGAGATAATTAAAAAAATAAATAAATAAAAACCATTTATTTTATAAAGATAATAATTTTATGCTTTTAAAATCTGCCATAATCGTGTTCAGCTGTTTTTGCAAATGCTCTCAAAATTATTTGTTCGCGAATATTGTCGTTTTATTCATTTTTTACACATGCTTTGATTTGATTTTATCCCTATATATATAATTTTTTTTTTTACATTTATTTTTTTATTTCCATAATACATGTTTGTTTATTTTGTTTTATTTATGAGAATTATTTTTATTTGTTTTTACAACCTGTACAACAATAATTTTTTGGCATTCTTCCAAACATTACTTGTTTATTACCAAGTCATAACATCTGTTTGTGGGCCAGTAAGCAGCCACAAAGCAAATAGCATCATGGCAGTGCTTTTGCGTGATTAATCACTCACATCACCTTTATTTAGTTAAAAATGCTTTTCTGTTCTTGAGGTCTTCTGTACTTGGATCAGGACTAATATAGTACTTGTGCATGGTAGACTTCCGTATGTGCCATTACAAGTGGATTATTACACAAAACATGTTAATACACGGCACAGAACACCTACACAGACATTATCCTACAATTATTTTGTTCTCTATAATTTTGGAGTTTAAGTATTTGGCACACCTGAAGTCAAATGCTGTTTAAAGTGTTTTCTTAATGTTCATAATGAATATTTATTCTCATGCAGGTTGCCAGAGAGACGATATGTGACATCATGTTTTTCTAAGAATTCTTGCCCTCATAGTGATGCGGGGAGTGAGTGTTTGCTCTCCACGTGAAGCGTTTTTCTTTTCGTCTCCTCTCCGAGTTAAGCAAACTCTGCATTTTGGTAGGATTGTTTTGGAACCAAAAGCTGACCAAACAATTGTCTGGCATAAATCATAACTTGCTGTCAGTAGACAGAAGGGCAGCACACAGCAGGCTGGTCACATGACTCTCTTTGGAGGTAAAATAACAGCATAGTGTCGACGGCCTCGCTGAAATCACTCAACATTAGCATAACAGCAGGACTGAGCTGTAATGAACGTTAAGCGTCCGTTAGGAGGCTGTTCTCATTAGCTGTGTTCTCATTACTCTATTGACTAAATAAATGACCAGTGTTTGTGACTGGGTGTTTTTCTTATTTATTCTGCTATGTCATGAACTGCTGTCTAAGTTCCATAATTGCACTGCATTCTTGGAACATGAACATGATTCTATGTAAATTGTTTGTTAAACAGTTCTTTGTAAATAGTTGCATTCAGTCGAATAATTCACACCAAAATGTGTTCAATTTGTGTAGTCAGGATTGTTTGAAAGCCTGTTTCCACATCAAAATACCAGTTGCAACGTTTTATTTCACAAATTTTACTTTATTCTGAATTTCTATTAACTTTTTGGATTTTGTCCTAATTTTTTAATTGTGAGATGTAAACTCAGGAAAAAATCAGAATTGCAAGAAATACATTTAGTTACTTTCTAGAAATGTTGAATTTGCAGTTCAGAAAATTTGAATAAAAGTTTGAAGTGTGAGATTTTAATTCAAATTTCTAGTAGCTGCAATGACCTTTTTTATTAGTACAAATATTAGGATTTTAAAGTAATATCTTAAGTAATGGTTTACCCAAAAGTGAAAGTCATTAATCACTCACCCTTATGTTGTTCCAAACCAGTAAGACCTTTATATTTTTGATGAAATCCGAGAGCTTTCTGACAGCAAGGGTGCTACCACAGTCAAGGTCTGGAATTGTAACGATATCGTTAAAACAGTCTACATGACATCAGGGGTTCAACCACAATTTACGAAGCTACGAGAATATTTTTTTTGCACAAAGAGAACAAAAATGAGGACTTTATTCAACAATTTCTTCTCTTTGGGGACAGTCCTTCACCATTATGATCATAGATCATGGTAGGACCCTTGCTGTCTATGGAGGGGCAGAGAGCACTCAGATTTCATCAAAAATTCTGAAGATGAACAGAGGTCTTGACGGTATGGAATCCTGTTACGCCACTGAATAAAACATTTTGAAAAAAGGTTATTGCAACAATTCTGACTTTTTTTCTTAAGATTGTGAGATATAAAGTCACAATTCTGAGAACATATCAGTCTTTTTTCCTTTCAATTTGGACTTTATAACTTCTATCTTACAATTGTAAGAAAAAAAGTATGGATTGCAACTTTATATCCCAAAATTGTGAGTTATAAAGTCAGATTTCTGAGATATAATGTCACAATTCTTACTTTATAACTTGCAATTGCGAGTTTACATCTCACAATTCTGACTTTTTTCTTTAGAATTGTGATATATCAACTCGCAAATAGATAACAATTAGCAATAACCTTTTTTATTTTTTATTCAGTGGCAGAAACAGGCTTCCCTGATAGTAAGTAATGAATGACAGAATTTAGATTTTTGGGTGAACTATCCCCTTAATTGTTGAAACGGATGTCAAAATGTTAATTTTTAATTTTTTATATTTTCCACTTTTTAAGTTTTTGCAATTTTTTGTTTTTTGTGTGTTTTTCTTTTATATATATATATATATATATATATATATAATTGTATTATTATTATTTATATTATTATTGTTGTTTACCATTATATTTCACAAAAAGCTTCGATTTCACTTTCACTCTGGTTCAAGAGTTGTGGCCAATAGCCTTTTAGCTGAAAAAGCATGTGTGTAAAGCATTGTAAAGCATTCTATTTAAAATATTCTTTGATTTGAGACACATTTCCTTTATGTTTTGATTAGCACTATTCCTCTAAAATGCAGCACGTTGTGCTAATTTGTGACAACATGTTGCATTAATGTGCAGTAAACTAGTATTTAATTCTAGGATGCAGCCATGTTCTTACATTCTGTTTTTGGAGATGAGTTAGTACAAGTATTAAGGTTTCAATTCATCAGAAATAGTTTGTGATTTACACCGTTAGTTAGAGCCGAACATCTTCAGCTGGAGGAAAAGTGAAGAACGGTGCGACGTGACCCACCTCTTTCAATTTTGTCCTTTTCTCTGACTCTCACTAGCTGTCCTATTGTGTTTGCTAAATGTGGCAGGCCTGTAAGACAGCCATAAAAACAATGTAAATCTGGCCGGGACAGGCGATGGGGAAGCGCATGAAAGACTGTATAGTCCATCTTTTATTTCACACCCCTAAACCTGTGGCCTGTCCCCTCCTTTCCCCGCTTCCCTCTCATTGCGATCCAAACTGTCACCTTTTATGGGAGTGTGTGATGGCTTCACTGTGTATGAGTGAGGCTAAAGAAAGAAAAGCCTCGATCGAAGGCCCCATTCACCGCTTTCTTTAACAGCCTTATTAGCTGGCTCGTTCGGAGTGAATGGGAACGTTTCTTTTATGAGGAAAGGGGGGAGAAAAAAAAGCAGGAGGCTCGGGCAGCCTGGTGGAGATGAGAGAGGAAAAACAAGAGGGAAAGGCATAATCGCCACAGTTCCCTCCTCCTCTCCTAATGCCGCTCTCCTCTGCGACTCTTTAGCTTTCTCCTTCAGATCGGTGAAAGGGCCTGTCCAACGGAGAAGACAGTTTGGAAGGGGAGTGTGGAGCACGGCAGGGGGGCCCCTCAGTCTCTGACATTTAGGGGTCATTGATTAGGGAGGCTCCCTGTGTGAGCGCCGGGACTGAGAGGGCTCCACAGGGGAGCTGCGTGAGGGAGTCTATCAGGCACAGCTAGTAATGCTGGGAAAACGACGGGCTCCGTATGCAGTGTTATGGATGATATGTGGTGCTGCTTATGCAGAAGGAAATTACAAATCTGTCGTTACTCACTCAACTTTAGTAAAGACCTTTTACTAAAGCTATTTTGCATATGAAAGACAGTGTGCAGTGCGCATTTCCGTCAGGATCCAATAAGAACAAATCAAAATTAGCTGTAAAGTAATTGATTGATAGTTTTGTATTAGAAAGAAAATGGACAGTTTTCTGCTCTTTTTTACAAATGCATGAAAAATGACATTGAACAAATATTCTAGATTATCACCATAAAGCAAGACAAAATATGATCTGATTTTATTGCATCTTTAAGATGCAGTTTCTTAACATTCAAAGAGATTCTTCGTCTGACAGAATGTTTTAAAATGGCCAATCCATGAAATGAAAAGTGTCACGACCCAAGTATGTATGCAATTTAAAAGGCCCAGGGGTCTCTGAGGCCGCCAAAGGGTTAATAATTCGACGGATCTGCCACTAGGTGGCGCTGTTGCAGTGAATGAATGACACTCTGCAGCGCTGGAGCTCGGGCAGGGGAGGAGGGAGACCCCCAGTTCCGGGCAAACTTTGCAGGATTGCGCAGAACTGGTTCTCGGAGGGAGCTCCAGCTCCGAGGTCTGTGATTGGAGGAGAAAGACCGAGTCCAAAAAACTATCAGCCAGGAAACGTCTCGGGTTTCAGGGGGGAGTGACATTTCTTCAGGGGGTTGGAAGGAGAGAAAAAATCTGTGTAAACCTGACAAAGCGTCTGAGAACAGCCAGTATCCTCAGAGACTGCGCTCATGTCACTGGATGTGTATTTTGGGATGGAGGTTTTACTCGGTGTTTGTTGCAGTGTTGCATCTCGTCTAGCTGAGGGCTGATGCGCGTTTGCACGAGCCGTCTGGTGAAGCAACAGCTACTTGGTTTACGGACGAAAAAAAGTTTCTAGGACGCGTCATTTTTTTCCCTCTCCTGGAAGGATTTACACAAACACGCACGGATACTATCGGCGGGTCGCTATTGGCATGCGATCCTGTCGTTGATGCCCTCTTGGATTTGGGAATAGGGAATAGTTTTGGTCGCATTCCTGACTGGATTCGGCCCATGAGCTCTCCGTTCATATGCGGATCCTGAACTTCACTATCAGCTCCTTCTTTGTAAGTTACTTGTGTTTGTGTTTTAAGCGAAGGTTTCGTGGAAATGCAACTTTTTGTCATGTGTCGTGGCTTTCCGCATGTTTCTTAACCTCAAACTTGTAAAATACGCAAACGGCAATATATTACGTTAAACTTGCACACATTTAGGTATTCTAGGCTGTATCTAAATAAGTTACGTGCTAACTGAAAATGTCAAACTTCTATCTTTTATGATCAGCCTTTATAATGGCTTTGCATTTGTCAGACTCTTTGTGAAGGTTATTTAGCTAAATATTTTCACTTATTTTCACTAAATGTAGCTACGCGGACTTTCTCGCTTGCTTTTTATTTTTAAAGTTAAAGACGGCTAACAAAGTATACAATTATTAATGTATGCTTATTATGAATGATCAGATAGGCTATTATCACTGAATGAAAAATTGTCATTTAAAACTGACGTCTTACATTAAAGTTGCGATCCAACGCTGATGTAATACGTAATATGAAAATAATAAAAGTAAACGTTCATAAAAACCTGTAATATGACTTTTGTTGTATTGCACCTAGTCAAAAATAAGTGAAAATGGTTAAATCACCGCTTATTCCTCCTCAAGCGTCGTGATTTTTAAAAGTATGGTTTTAATGCATTATAGGGCAATCATTTTAAGAACACTTCAATCTATTCCAATGCAAATGTGGATTTAGATTAAAAAAGCAATCATTTTTGTGTGTTTTTCTGGAACAGTCATGGCCTACCTGTTGTTTGCTTTTCTTTCTTTCTTTCTTTTTTTTTGAAAAGTCGTTTAATCACAGTAGTGACAAAATATCCTCAAGCGTCCTGCCCTGAAATCTGTGGACACAATTAGATCTTATAAAAATAAAAACAGACTGACACGAGTTTGCTTTGGAAAGTTTACTTTACTGTTATTAATAATTGGATTTTGCATTTCCTTAGTCAATAGCCTGTTAAACTCTCAGAGCAAAACCAGAACGCTGTTTGCAAAAATCAACCAATAATTAACTCTAATCATTATTTAAATACTAATTAGTGTTGACCTTATGATAAAATCTGTCCATTCACAAAGTGATCTGGTTAGTCTTCAGTAATAAAATCATGATAAACTCATTATAGTTGTTTTTTTTTTATAATGGGCCTCGATAAAAAACGTCCAATAAGCTCAAGTAACAATTGAAATGTAATCAGAAACACAGACTCCAGGGGAACGTCAGTGTTTTTCTTTGCATTGGCTTTAAATCCTTACTGTTTATTCGGATTTGAATGTGAATAGGTCGCTGATTAACGCCTTTAGATTGCGTTATATGTGGCGCGGACTGCGGTCTATAAAACAACGCGTTCGCGAGAAAAGTTCTCAAAAGATGACGTCATGTATTGCGTTGGGAAAACTTTTTCAAATCATGCTCGTGCTGCAAAACCGGGATGCACTGACTGCTGTTTGCTCACTGTTTCTATCCAGCGTGAGCAAAAATGCGTCCGTAGAAATGAGAATAAACGACCGTGCTCGTGTCCGAGCTCGTGTTGCAGCATCAAAATGCTGCATTGCTCATCTCTCAAGGTAAAAAAAAATACTGCAGAGGAACCCCATCAGCTGTCAATCATCTCACAAGCATTATAAATGCACACGCGCGATCACAGAACAGATCAATAGCGCATTTACGCGCCAGATCTGCAGAGAATGACGTGCGCGCCCCCGCTGCTCACTCCCGCGTGTTCAATTAAGTTTCAGGGTCTCGGTTTGTTGTTTGAAATGTTTGAAATCACATTTTGTTTGTTCAAATTAGTTCTAAACTGCGAATAAAGTTTTTTTTACCCTAATGAAATGCATGTCTTGTGATACATCGATATGCTCGTTAGATAAATCGATATATCGAACGATTTTCTCCTGAATGTATTTAAACGAAGCCATTGGAACATCTGTAGATTGTTAGCTAGAGGAATTACAGTCCAGATAAAACAAATCACTCTTTAACAAACTGGACAATTGTCTTCTACATTATTAGTCTGTTGGTTCTTTAGAAAGTTAGACACATTTGCAGGTAGCTCTTGAAGCAGTGGCTGATGAAGGTGTTTTGTTGGGTTAGTGTGTAGGTGTCAGATAGTAGGTCTAAAGCATCAGAGCTTTGGTATGTCTGTGGCAAGGCTCGTTTAACAGCATTTTGACACGTGGGCCTTTAGTTTCTATCTGTCTCTTTCATAACTAGGCCCACCCACTCTCTCTTCAAGATAGTTGTGCCTCAACCGATTTGAAATATTCACACTAGATATGCAGGGCCCATGCTAGGAAGTGTTTTATAGCAATAAATACTCATTTTCTAATTGTTTCTCTTCTTGTTTTTATTTTGGGGATCCCCTGCCCCTGCCCTCCTCAGCCCAGGTGATTGGTGGCAATTCCAGTGAGTGACCGACCGTACAGCCTGCAGTTCATGGTTGGGTGGAGCCCCTCAGATGGGATCCGTGTCCAGGGGGAGGCCGAGGAGGGGGGGATGGGGAGACACGCCCGCTGCTGACGGGATGTCCACCCGAGGGTGGCTTCTGGGTGCGCTCCTGCTTTTGACCCTGGCAACGGCGTCCGTGGCAAGGCCGTCATCGAAGATTGCTGAAAAGGTGGAGACTGCGAGGGAACGTGAAGGTAAGGAATACGAGCGATGGAGTTTAAACAACAGGATCTTGTTTGGAATTCTCGATACTTAAGTGGTGACAAGAAAACAGATGCTTAAAACACTATAAAAACAACCCCTCTTCTCCTACGCAGCTGCAACTATGTGTGAAAATATTTTGTTTTTATTGGGGGAAGTCTTGGGGAAAATTAGGAATTTGGGTGAAACGAAACCTCGCCACATGGAATTTCTCGAGGTATAGGTAGGATTCCTCATGGCTTCATACATCATTAGTTATAGCTCAGATTTATGGGATGAAACCTTTCATAAACGGTTGTGTTCAGCCCTTCAAGACGGCCAGGAAAGTTCTGAGGAGGTGCTGCTTTGCAATGATGTGTGGTTTGGAGGTTTTATGAGTTGCTGTATGCAAACCCTGGGAAGTACTTCTTCTGCATGGAGCACGTCTTTGAAACTCGGATAATTATGTGGAGAAAGCAGTTGAAGCATATATCTGATGTCTTTGAACTGCAAACCCTGAGGTTTTATAATGTATGGAATTATTTTTTGTATGCTATGTACTCGCCGCAGCTCGTTTCAAAAGAGTCGCTTTTAGGATTTTTGTGGTTCCACTCGTAACGTCTCTTTTCCTTTCTCCCCCCATATTTTCTCTCTCTCCATCTGTCTGAGTTTAATGTTGTTCAGAGTTGAGGACCACACACATACCTGCTAGCTTGGCATGCAGATGCAAACCAACCCGTATTAGTTTGTTTGGGAAGAAAATAAACCTTATATGCTTTCAGATTCGAGACAAGAGATTCTCTGCTCTTTTTGGAGGTTTGCTGACTTCCTTTTAACGGGATGTGGTTTGTCATCGTCTTCATTCCTAACTCTAAAGTAAAAACACTCATTTTATTTGCTTCTTTGGCACTTTCTGAAGTGGTAAATTACCACTGGCGGTCCTGGCCCAGTTTTGCCACGTTCTACCATTAGTAGTCGTAATTATTGATGTGATTTCTCCATTTCGTTTGGGGGTAGCAGGTAATGAGAACTGTTACGTTGGATAAGTCTGCTTTTGTTCCTCTGGTCTTAATCACTATGTTAATTAAAGGGTTGTCAAACACAATCACTGGAAGCGGCCACCCCACCCCCAACCAACACTTTCCAGATGGCCTTTGACCTCAGGGTTAAAGGAGGTGAATAGTAGGGTTAAAGGGAAAGTTAAAATTCTGACATTGCTCAACCTCACGTTGTTCAAAACCCGCTTGACTTTAATCTGCAAACAGATTATGTTCACAGTATTTAGATTTAAGTTGTTATTAATTGAAAATTGGAGTAGACTTCTATGGACTGCTTCTATTCGTCCTTTGTGTTTGATATAACATATCTTGCTTACACTTGTTTAGAAAGACACAAGGGTGATTAAATGAAAGATTCTGCTTTTTTGGATGAACTGTTTCTTTAAGAGTACAACCTCGCTTAACGTCTCAAATACAAAAGGCGCTCTATTGCGCAATATCGCGTTGCATTGTTCTACTGGTTATCTTTTGTCTGAAGTCAGATGCTTAACTTTTCATCTTCTAATGCTAAGTGGTGTATGTTGTGGAACTTTGTAAGACGATTTGCACTTTTCTCTCCTATCATATGATGGAGGATTACGAGAGGTCATGTGACGGGGGATTAAGTGGCTGAAGTGGTGTCATGTGATGCTCACAGGCTGGGAGCTTTTGGTGAAAGGTGGAGAACGCTAACCACACCAGTTTCTTGTGGCACAGACGTGACTCGAGTAGTCGAATGGTTGTGCTAAACATGTTTACTTTTTGTACTAAAGAACACTATATGTATCAGTTCAACAAAAAAGCCTGCCATTAAACGCCTACCCCTGGAGGGAAACTACAACAGCCCCCACCTGATGCATGTAAAGCCCACCAAGGGTTCAGTTGTGTTTCTGGGAGGGGTAGTTGTTTAAGATAGCATATCAGTTTAGGATTCCTGGGCTGGTTTTTCTGTGAGAGTTATATGATAGAAATATTCCATTACCTTAAATGAGTTTCATTTGGAACAGGCTTCTCTGTAGACGTGATAAAGGCTGGGAGAGCGGTCGAAATCTTCTCGGAGGTTGGAAAACAACACATTGTGAAAGTGTGGGAAAGCAAACTTGGATCAAATGTAATCTGACAGGGCTTAGAGCACAATAGAGTTGAAGATCTTCGCCCTTTATTTTCTCATTCCCTGCCGCCCCATAAGGTTTGTGGTTGGAACGAGAGGTATGGCCAGGCCGACCCAGTGGTGGAAAATGTGGAATCGCACAAGCTTGTTCGGATCATTATTATTTGGGTTGTGTGATTTATTTATTGCCATTGGAGTGGTTCTGCTGGTGTTTTAGTGTGCGTGTGTGCCCTGTTGGTTTGGACAGAATTAGACACAGTCCGAACGGAGCTTTGATGATGTTTAAAACATTGGCTAGAGATCCAAGCGACTCTCTCGCTGTCTTTCCTGCCATCATTTTTTTTTCCGGAATCGGAATCGTCCCCAATTCTTTGCTCTCTTCCTTTTTAACCCTGAGGGTTTTCTTCTCACAACCCAGACGTTTCTGTTCATGACAGTGACAATCCCCGAAGCCGAAGCGGCAGAGCTATTAAGAGATGCTCAGCCTCTCGATAAGCGTGCCTTAAAGTGACCGCTTGCATACAGTAGGGGGTTTCCTGGGCGAATCGTTCTCTGTTTATACCAAACGCCCTAAATCATGATAGTAAGTCTCTGTAATAAAAGTGTCAGCTCACACCCTTTGTTTATTGTGTTTTCTCGGGTGAATAAAACCTCACTCTCCCACTAAACAAACTAAAGGTTTTACTTTTGCTCCAGAAAATGTTTATATTGCAGTTGGCTGGTGTAAACTTTGCAGTGTTTGCATGTGTGCTGTGTATGCTGTATATTAGGAAACAAATGGATTTGATTGGTAATTGTTTAAATTCTATGTATGCGTAAAATGAATAAAAAGTACATATATATTAGTACAAATATTCGGTGGTTGCCTAAGTATTTCAAGTGCTTTCTATGTGGTTTCAAGACATAAAAGGTAACTTTTAAGTTAGTGTGATTTTTTTATTTTTTTATTTATTTTATTCATTTAAATCACTCAGAAACGAAGCACACCTCTCCGCAAGAAGCCGCATGATTTGATGCATAATTCATGCGGTAGCGCAAATGGCAAATTTAAAATTTAGCAATTTGCTCAAATCCCCCAGTAAATGCCTGTGTTTATATGTGACTCCAGAGGTTTTGGAGGGAAAGCTGGCCAATGAGATTTGCCCGGATGCTTGTGTTGCCGTGGGCGCCCCTGAGAGGCCTGTGCTTTTGGCCGGGCATGCCATTGTCATGACAATAAAGCTTGCAGAATTACAATTTGAAAGGCGATTGTGATTAGGAAAGAAAAGGAGCGGCTACGGAAGAGTGTTGGGATTTAACTGGGATAGAAAAAGGGAAGGGTGAGAAAATAAGGAAGGAGGGGAACGTGACAGGAGAACAGGGTGAATGCGCAGCTTGTGTGTGTAGAGTTAACTTGTGTGGGGCGGCTGGGCTGTCTGCTGAACCCCTGTGATCTAATTATCAGTGCTTGCTAAAGTAAGACTTGCTATGTTTATGTTTTTTTAACAAACCAATTTTTTTAGCATTTTAGTAAAATTTTTTTTTTTTTACAAATTTGATCATATTCTGTGATTTCAAGCAGTTTTTTAAATTTTAATTAAATAAAAAGAGCAAATTAGCATTTTATTTAATTACATTTGGCATCAGTGAAGACTTTGCAGGTTTAAGAGGTCTTTAAAAGTGATTTTTAATACTGTTTCCTGGTTTAATCTTTGTGCAATTAACACTTAAGCCATAAGAATGAAAAAAAATTGTGATGCTTTTAGATTATGCATTTTTATTCAATTACATTTGGCATCCACTACAACATGTTTTTTTTAATTTATTTTTTTCTTAAAGTTTTTTTTTAATCATTTAGATCAATTATAGTTTTAGGAAACTACATTTGGAATTGACAAATATACTAGTATCTCCATGAACACTTAGGGGTTTGCAACTCCCTGGTTGGGAAATCCTGGACAAGTGGAGATAGGGTGTATATGTCTGTTATCAGAGAGCCATTTCATCATTGTCTCGTCGCAGACGCATCTCATCCGCCTGACCCTGAGCACTCAGTGAAGCGCACAGCGGTCTTGATTCCAAGCGGGCGGAGACAGAAGGATAATAGTGTGAGAATTGGACAGACTGGATCCTGTCACAGTTTGGTCGAGAGCCTAATCATCTGTTCTAGCAGAGGCGTAAATGAGACTTGGTGGAGCGGATGGGAAGTGCGAGACAGTCCGTATCCGTCGCTCCTGACGGGACGTTTGATAATAACGGCCACTCACAGCGCGCTTTTCAATTGCCTTCTCATCAAAACACAGGAGAACCAATACAGTCACACCTCGAGAAATGGAGTTTGAGCGTTTTTTCCCTACACGTGTTTCATGTATTATTCCACTTTAAGCACATGAGAAAAAGACCACGGAGTAAGATGCTGCTCTGACCTTTCCCAAGAAGAAAAATCTGGAATTTGCAGGATGTCAACAGGTTGTGGATTTGTGGAGTGTCGGTGTCTTGTGGACGGCAGGGGGCCGGTTGGCAGGGTGAGGGGTGAAAGGTCAAAGAGCATATCAGAGGAGCAGGAGGTGGTGTTGATGGTAAAGAACAGATGGACCTGAAGAGTAAAGAGATTGAAGGGGTTGAGCTTGCATTAAGTTCCTTAAACTTTATCTTAGTGCTCTGAGAAAAGCTGTGAATTGTGAAGATGATTTTTTATCATCTAGTAATTGGATCAGTTAAAATTGATTTGTCTTTTCTTCGTTGCTATGCAACATGACGGTAGATGTTAACATTGAAAATAAAACGAGATGAGCTGGAATGCACTGGAAGCTACTCTTGTCTTCCAAATGCGTACATGTATAAAAACCGCAATAACGTGGATTGTTTAGTTGGAGAGCTCTTCTGTCTCCTATTATCTGCTTTTTTTGCATGGCTCTTTCTGCTTTCAGCATGCACAGCTTGATCTTTTGCACTGCTTACTTCAGTTCCGCTTAGCATTTGATCTGTTTGCTATTTATATACTAAAAGTTTAGTGAGACTCGATCGTCCACTGATCATGCTATAGAGTGTATGTAAAAAAAAAAGAAGCTGATCCACATGTGTTGGCTTTCTAACAGGACTTGAGTGGGAGCAGGCCTCAGTTTTTTTCTGTTTGTCTTTAATCGTACAATAGAGGGAAATACGCAACCAATTACAGTTAAATAACAGTTGGACAAACAGAGGCCTCCGGAAGAGCAATGCAATGAATACCGGTCCCATCAATCAACAGCAGAGTTCGTTCTAAGGCCGCACCGTCGGGAAAGGCATAAAGGAAAAGGTAATTGTTTCCGGAGTAGCAAAAAAAAGGAACAATACGGGAACTAAACGTGTGTAGGGCAACGTGCCTGGGGAGAGAGTTTAGACCTTTAAGCACACTCCAAACCCCTCGAGGACTGAACGCAAGTCATATGACTTTCCCTTCCTGTGGTGTGCAGTTCACTCTACTGTACGCATTCACAAAAGGACAAGAATGTGCAGAAAGATAGGTGTGTTACTACCAGAAAGGTTGGGAGTGTCTCTGCGCTAATTATTTCTGACAAGTCTGACCATGTTTTTCCATACCTCTCGCTTTCAAAGTTTATGTCTTTTTGTATGCCCAGAAAGTCTGCCTTAATTCGTAGTTTCCGCCTAGATGCGGTAGGTTACTGTTAGCGCTGTAGAATCATGGGATCTTCTACAGTGCCGTTCTTAAAACATCACGCATTTGCGTTCACTTTTTGTCGTCACAGAAGCGGATCATAGTGTACCGGCCAAATTACTGAACAATTAGTCCGGGGTTGTGCTGAACGTGTTTTTGGTCTGGGCTGCATTTCTGTGGTCTGGGATTAATCATCCAGCTATGTTAATTGCCCAGAAATGTAATATCCGTGCTGCTGTTGCTTAGACTGTATCATACAGATCGTACAGTTTCCATCTGTATTAGCAAGTGTTGATGGCTTGTTTTCTGAAGGCAGTTTTGACCTCATTTAAGTCACTGAGTATCAGCATCAAGGCATGGATGTGGTTTCTGTGCAGTTCAGTGTTCGTCGTTGTTTATCATTCTACCCATAAGGTTAAGTGAATTCAATGGATAGAATAGCTTGAATTCCTCTCTCTCTACTTCTCATTCTGACCCGATTGGGGCGTTTGATTTCTGTTCGTCTTGGCTTTGCTCTCAATGCAATCTCAGGTGAACTGAAATGGATACAGTTGGTATGCTTTGCTTCACATAAGTAGTAGTTGGCTCATATGGGTTTATAATTTACAAAAAAAGTGAATTTAATTGAGAAAAAAAAAATCTGTGTCTATTAGGGCTGTGCAATATGGACGAAATAATCATATTGCGATTTTTTGAACTAATATTGCGATTGCGATTTTATTAG
>JAUCMT010000024.1:17257682-17277825 GCA_032357475.1 Enteromius thamalakanensis | reverse complement strand
TCATATCTGTGCACATATGATAGGTAATTGCGTCAGTAATTTTTTTTGTGCCGTTTCTAAATAAAAAATTCTGAATAGAAATCTAAATAAATTAATAGAAAAAAAAATTGCAGCCTTATGCGATTTAGAAATTGCATGTGCTTAAATTGCGTTTTTTTATCGATTGCGATTAATTGCACAGCCCTAGTGTCTATATATCTATGCAAGTATATCCATATTTAAACAGTGTTTTTAATATAGTGCTGTCAAACGATTAATTGAATCCAAAACAAAGCTTTTGTTTACTCAATACATGTATGCATGTTTGATTAATCATTTGACAGCGCTTCTAATTACATATAAGTAATTATAATATAATGCAAAATTAACTTCATATGTGCAGATGTTTGTACTCTTACTATATGGAAAGCATCATTGTTGTGTACTCCTGCATTTTACGCTGAATTTAGTTTTCCTCCTTTAATACACATACCACTTTATTTCAGTCTGTATTCAAGCCTTTGATTTTTCTGTTTTAGGTGCCTCACTCTGGGTCGGTTGGCATTCCTTATGAGCATTTGGCTAGCCAATATAGTCATTGTAGAGCATAATTAAAGATAATGGAATAAACTGGCAATAACGGGCTCAATTCTAATGCGTGAGGTCGAGGTTGAAATGACAGGGGAAGGAAAACCGAAGGCTCTGTTTATGAAATGAACAAATATTGAACACTATTTCTCGACTGGCACCTCTTTCATGTCAGTGCACTGCTAACGCCACACTTTGTTCTCACTGGTACAGCTGCATGCTTCCAGAAATTCTCTGTATACACCATTCACAGCTAATGGGACGCTCTGGGGTGTCTGTATTTGGGTTTTTTTGACTTTTGGGTGATCTGTTCATTTAATTCAAGCCTCTTCTCCACATTAGTCACTCTAGGGATGTTATTTTGGTGCAGTGTTTTTCGTCTTACACTCTTTCTCTTTCTCTGTGCACCCTTTCCTCCTGCCCTCTTCTCTTTTCCCCTTCGCTCTGCAGAGCCTCCAACCAAAATCCAAAACTCTAAGCCCACCCTGTGCTCGGTGCACCCGGGTGAACCGCTCAAGCTCAACTGCCCGCTGCCCGAGGCGGCCGCCATCGTCTGGACAAAAGACGGCTCCTCGCTGGGCCCTGACAACCGCACGCTCATAGATCAGGAGTGGCTACACATCCGCGACGCCACCCCTAAGGACTCGGGCCTGTATACGTGCAGTGCCGCGGGATCCCGAGCTGGCGACACGCTTTGCTTCATCGTAAACGTTACAGGTGAGACACTTGTCTACCACAGGTGGCCCCATCTACTGAATGAGACTACAGTATGATATTCGTAGATGAGTCTTGGCACGCTGTATCTGCCTGAACTAAATGGTTCTGCTTGTTTATTTTCATTGGATTTTTACAGTTTGCAGTGCAAAGAACCGGAAGATGTAGGTTTTAAAATGACTTTGCATGCAGCATTTGGATATTTGGATTTACGTCCTGAGTTAGATTTTTCTTTGTGTTGTTTTTTACATTCGTTGGCTCTGTAAATTCAGTCTTGAGATTGTATCAATTGGTATGCCTGATGTTAACTTACGTATTACTTTTTTTGGTATTGTGTTATATAGACATTTTGTCTGATTTAACATAACGTAAAAATAAAATATTTCACCTTTTTAATCTTATATATATATATATATATATATATATATTGAATTAGTTTATTATTGTTTTAATTAATTATATAAATATATTTGGCAATAAATGAGTGTCGTCAAACAATAAATCATAATTAATCACATCCGAAATAATATTTTTTTTGCAATATATATAATTTACACACATACAGTATAAATATTTACATGTATTTAGATGTGTATATTTATATTCATATAATTAATATTATAAACAAATATATTTAATATATATAAAAATAAAGTTTTTTCTGAAATATATGCATGTGTACATATACATATATATTATATACATAATAAAAATACACAGTGCACATGCAAAAACTTTTATTTTGGACAGCACTACAATAAATATTTTAATCAGTCAGTTAAATTAATTTAAATACATTAATTATGAACAAAAAGTTCTTTATCTCCTTTGTTTTTCTTTCAATTTGCACACAAGCAATGATTATTTAGAACAAATGAATGACAAACTATGGCATCAGTGCTAAAACAGGTTTACATACAAAAATAGAGACTTCAAATAGTAAAAGTAATACAATTAAAATGTACTCTTACACTGTTCTATATTATTATTAATGTGTCAAGAAGTACAACTAGCAGATTAGTGACGGCAGAAGAAACAAAGCACGGTTACAGTATTCCCGGTACTCTCTGCAGATGCCATCTCATCCGGTGACGATGAGGACGACACGGAGCGATCGGACGATGTCGGGGTGGACGGCGAGCAAATGCGTGAGTATCGGGAGCGAACACCTGTGGTCACAGAGCACCATGTCAAATGCACCTATATTTCTGATGTTGAATTCAGTTGGTATACTGATTTTTTTTTTTTTTTATAGTTTTTTGCAATATTTGTTACTGACACCACACTTTGGTGACTGGACAAGCCTGAAGTTAACTATGTCACCAGGCAAATCCAGCACAGACACATTCCCAGAATTCCAAACCTTTTCTTTCCGTCTTCTTTGTGTCTTTGTATTCTTCATATTTCTTCAAAAATGGCGACTTATTTCCAGTTTCAGGACTCATTCCTTTAGCAATATTTGTTTGTTTTTTTGTTATGGCTAACCTTAATCACTTCACATTTTTGCGAAAGAGAAGCCGTGACAGGTGAGGAAAGGATATTGACTGCATTTCCACTGTTGAAACGAGTGCCATACCCACCAGAATCTGTTTTGAGTTGTGCAAAACTTAATATTAAAGAGAGTTGTTGGAAAGAGGGGTGGAGCGAGGTCTTCCAGCTAATGGGTTCTGGTTTGGATCTGCACCAACACTTTTCTTCGTATGCTTTGGAGGTCTGGCCGTGTACGAACGGAGCTGAGGCGGGTTTGGGGGGGGGGGATCAGGGTTGGGATGGAGGGGTGTTTAGCATTGTGCTCGGGGCGGTTTCGAGCTCAGTGGGTTGGATTTCTGCCCAGCTGAACCACTCAGAACTCTTTGATATTTCTGTGCAAAGGGGCCTCAACAGCAGTCTCAAAAACACCAATTTTTCCCCCTCTCACGAGAAAGTTTCCTTTATTTGTACGATGTTTTGCCTTTGTATGAGGTGCGCTGGATTAGACAACACTGGGATTGTTTAAAGTCTAAAGGTCTGGTTTGCATGTTTTTTCTTTCTCTGTGTAATTCGATGGAATTGGCCCTGTTGGGATGTGTCAGTGTTTCTGTTTACCGCTGGATTTTTGTGCTGTTTGTTGATAGTGACAGAGTTTTGAAAAAATATGTCAATAAAGGTTCAACAGTCAATCCGTCTTTTACTGGAGGTCACCTGTTTTGGGGTTTCCCAGGACATCTGACCCTACTTCCCCACTGTATGAGGGACATTCCCATCTTCGTTTTCTCAATGAAAACCTGGACCGTGAACAAAGATAAAAGGAGTCGGGCTTACAGACATGTAGTCTGCTGTCCGTCAGGGCGCTGAGGTCAAAGAGACTGACCGTTACCAAAGAATTCCCACGAGGTGAGATGAAAAAGTTGGGTGGTGAGGAAAGAAAACAGGCGGACAGATAGACGTCTGAGTTGAAAACCAATTATCATGCCTTCACGCTGAAAGGAAGATGTCTGTTTACACGTCTGATATCAAGTCGTTTGCAACCTTCCGGTTAGCATGTCTGTCGAACAAAAGAAATTGGATGTGATGGTCCAGTTCCTTCTTGGCAAGCCGCGTTGCTTTTGGACCGGCTTGTTTTATCCTCCTTTTCTCTTGTGTGTTTTCAGAGCAAATGGGAATATGTTTTTATTTAAGCCACTCGCTGTGAGTTGCAGGGTTCCATTAAGCAGATGGGCGGTGCAGTCATGCAGTGCTGCGAGTGTGAATAACTGTTTCGATTTGCATCCGTGGTCATGCCTTCCTGTTATACCCTTGCTGAGTTTCAGACGGGCTCCTGCTTTCTCTCTTTTGGCAATGATGCATTTCTTTTGGGATATTGGGGTTGAAAAACCTCAGATTGATTGCCATTTCGCTGAATTTCTTTGTGTCATTTAATCAGTTTTCTTTGGCATTTTTATGTGCTGTATTCCATTTTAATAAGTTTTACATTTTAAATAGTTTTTTTAATATTTCGATGTAGCTTTATTTTTTTTATTTTAGTACTAAAGGTTCTTTTATTTCACATACTTGCCAGTATATACTGTTTATTATTATATTGTGATTTCAAGCAACTTTTTTTTTGTCCAGTTATTTAATAAATTTTTTTATTGAATAAGAGCAGTTTTTAATACAATAGCAATAACAGGTCACGTTTTATATTAGGTGGCCTTAACTACTATGTACTTACATGAAAAATAAGTTCAATGTACTTATTGTGTTCATACTGTATTGCAAAACACATTTTGACATTTTGATTTTGATTTAGCAGTCGCACGAGGTCATATTGCGATTTTGATTTGTTATGTGACTAATGCCGATCTTCTGAACTCCAGAGAGCTAAAATCATGTTTAGTGACTCATCTTCTGTGTACTGTACAATCCATGCTGATTCATCTACTGTACAATCCAAAAGCTACTGTTTTTGGCTTTGATCCTAAGTTTTTCCATAAACATAGATATAGAAAACACACTGTAGATGTCAGGGGCTGATCTATGAACGGCTAAAAGCAGATAAGAGAGGAGGCATAGATAAAAAATAAATAAATCTCCAGTTTGCATGGAGGTTTTATGTCATGCATATCAAAGCTGCATGTAATCTTAAAGGCTTTGACATCAAAGAAGCATATATATATATATATAGACAGTGCTCTGCAAATGTGTGGATTTTGAATATTTGAACGATGCAAATGTTTGTAATTACTTCTTCTTTCCTGCAGTGGTGCCATATTGGACTTCGCCGGAGAAGATGGAGAAGAAGCTGCACGCCGTCCCTGCGGCCAACACTGTGAAGTTTCGGTGCGCGGCGGCGGGAAATCCCAAGCCTGAAATGCGCTGGCTAAAAAACGGAAAACCCTTCAAACAGGAGGATCGCATGGGAGGTTACAAGGTAAGAGATCTTCACTAGTGCTGTGTGAGATAAGGAACGTATCATGGTAAATGTATTTTTTTCAGTACGTTTCAGTAAGTTACGTTTCAGTAGGGCTGGCCAATATATCGCACAATATAGTCATGTGCATCTCGTAAGTAAAGACGGTTCTTTGATTAGCGGCGATTCACCACCAGCTGTTTTCAAATGGTGCTGCAGCTAATACACTAGGGCCCGGTTTTACAAACAGGGCTTAGCTTAAGCCAGGACTAGGCATTAGTTAAATTAAGATATTTAAGCAATTTTCACAAAAATTGCCTTACAAGAAAGTATTACAGGTGTGCATCGTAATACAGAACAATCACACTGACATGTTTTAAGATATGTCAGAGCAAGATTTTTGCATCTGAAACAGCTCAAACGTACAATTTAGTCTGGGACTAGCTTAAGCCTTGTGAAACTGGGGGAAAGCCGTAGATTATACAAGCTATGCGAAATCGGATTCAGTACATTTTGTGGGTGACTCATTTGCGATGCTGAATGCAATATTGCGTAGCTTGTCTGTGATCTAAGGCCCCTGTGTATTAACCGCCGCTCCGTTTGAAAACAGGTGATGGAGATTTACCGCTAATCCAAAGAACTGGATTTTCTGACGAGATGTGCATGAATATATATATTGTGCGATATATCGCCTAGCCTTACATTTAAGTATTTTTTGTATACATGCAGGTTTACATGAGTCAGAATTGTAGGCATGGAACAGCTGGGGAAGCACTGACTCTTGGTTAAAGTGTAATAGATGTCCAGGGCGATTGATCGATGTACCCCGATCAGTGTCTGTTTGCACTTCCTTCTCTGAAAACACAGCTGATCCTCACAGAAGGTCGCTAATCATTGAGCTGCTCACGCTCCATTGATCTGAAGACTCACTGATATGAGTCAGTGTCTAAATACAGGACCAAGAATTCATTTATTTGATAATCCCGACATGAATTGCCATTTATTATTATTATTATTATTATACAGCATTACAATCTTTTTTTCTGCATTTATTTATTACTTTACAGCATTACAACATTATTAGTAGTAATAACAGAATTATTATTAGTATTATTGATGTTTTCTGAAGAATCTTAGTTGGTCAGATGAAACATTTTGATTAAAAATAATAACAACTAAGAACTAATGAAAATATTTGGTTTATTAGTCATTAAATGTGATTTAACAATTATTATAAGTAATTATAATAACTTTTAAAATATGCGTTTAAACATAAATAAATAATATGCCATGAAAGATAGCCATCAGATTATTTTAATGTAGTTACTTTAATATTTTTTTGTTAATATTTTGAATTAGATCTTATTTTTCTAGTCTCTGCTATAGTTGTATTAATTGTGTTGTATTTTTATCGAAAAGTATAGTTGTTGCCTTGAAAACTAGGTAAAAGAAAAAGTTTTATGTACATATTTTTTTTGTTTTTTATTTTAATTATTTTTAATATATATATATATATATATATATATATATATATATATGTAATAACCCTGATTATTGTTGCATTTTAGCATGTAAAATACAAATCTTCATGAAAAAATCTCCTCCCCTTACCGAGGTTTGCAGCGTTTATTCAGAATAAGTAAAAATTGTTTCAAATAATAAGCGAGATTATGGTTTATGGATGGCATGTGCCTCAGGTAGTTGAACCCTTATTTTGTGGTCATTTGAAGGGTCTCAGAAGGCTGAGGGTTTGTAGTGAAAGTCTCCATGGAAGAGACGCTGAATTTTGTGGCCTGCAGTCACGAGAGCTGCATTCCTAAGGTGGGGGCGGGAGCTCGCTCGTCTGTCGGCACGGCGATATTACTTTTCCCATGGTGCTCTTGCTCAAAAAACCCTCGTCTTCTAGGCCAATTTCTCTCTTTCTTGTTTGTTTTGTCAGTGCTGCTGTCAAACGTGCCCTTTATTTTCTAAGACGTCACACACAGGTGTGAAATCAAGGATGATAGATGCTTAACTAAACCTGGAGTTTTGTTTGAAATGAATTCAATAAAAAAAACAACCGCCTGCATTTGGTTATGTTTACTGGGAACGTTGCATAAACAAGTGACTAATCTATTCTGAATGTGTTCTGTAGTACTAAGTTAGTTTTTTATTTGTCCCGCTCAGCTCCGACTCCAGCACTGGACTCTAATCATGGAGAGCGTGGTTCCCTCTGATAAAGGAAACTACACCTGCGTGGTGGAGAACTCTTATGGAGCCATCAATCACACCTACACGCTGGATGTAGTAGGTGAGTACTGTTTACATGTGTTTAGATACTTGTTTGATTTGGACACTGGTAAACAGCCGTGGGTAGCTTCGAGCGGACAGCAGTTTATTAAAAAAGAAGAAAGAGCAATGAACATTCACCCAAAATGTTCAATTATGTCATCATTTATGAAGAATGCATTTGCAAAAAAAAAAGGTAACAATTCTCAAAATGTTTTTTCATTGTGCATTCCAATTAATAAAGAAATAATAACCCTTCCAAGCTAACTAATTAAATATAATATAAAAAATATAATACAAATACAATATTTATATAATTATAATATAAATTATAATAATATATTTAAACTTGATAACATCACAAAAAACATGATTTTTGAAAATTATCCTTTTTTGCAAATTTTCATATATTCAAATATAAACAAATAGATTAAAATTATAGTAATATTTCACTATTTATATATATGTTTCACTATTTAAATATAGTTATGATTTTAAATAACTGACTCCTATTTGAATATATTTTTAAATTAAATTTATTCCTGTGATGAAATATTGAATTTTCAGCATCATTACTCTTCGGTGTCACATGATCCTTCAGAAATCATTCTAATATGCTGATTTGCTGCCCAACATGCATTTATTATTATTATTTGCAATGTTGAAAGCAGTTGTGCTTATATATCCCTTCATATAATTGTGGTAAATATGTTTTCTTAGATGAAAAGAAGAGAAAACTTTACTGTCGTTTAAACAATTTAATGCTTCATTGACTAAAATATTATCAAATTATCATTGCCAGTCTTTAAAAAAGAGCATTGATTGACCACTGATTTTCTTTTCCATATGACCTGTGAGCTATTTTTCAAGTCTTCTAAAGCCATGTATGTATTATGCACAGGTCTAAGCTATAATGCTGCTTTACAAGACCTGGAAGGTTTCATTTTGACCCTTTAATTCACTGCTCTTTGTAATAGTTTATTGTTTAATAAAGCTAGCTCATCTAAACCAAGCTATATTTTTGCACGCACACTCCCAAGAACATGCACACACGTGCAAAACGCAGGCACGCCAGGCTCACACACACACATACATGCTCCCTATTTAGGGCCCCTGTTCTGGGTTAAGTAAAAGCAGTCTTTCAGAAGGTCTCTGTTTTTCTTTTCTGTTTTATTGCATGGCCGTAAAGCCCTTTTGTGTCTGGCTCAGTCTAATACTCTCATCGCAGAGAAAGCAGGAGAGAAAAGAGGCATAGGAAGGCATAATGCTATGCTGTTTTTCACTTTAATGTCAGACTAACTTACCTGGGAAGTCTATGAAAACAACAAGATGAGAAAGAAAAGGTCGGGAGAGAGAAAACGTTTTCCCTGTGCCGGAATAAGAGTCTCGCTGACCCTTCGAACAGGTCAATGAAAGTCTGAACTGGCCTGCATTTCTGAGCTGGACTAAGTACAAAGCGCTGACACTTAAAAGAGCCAAAAAGACTCCAATTATCGCTGTTTATTGTGGACGTCGGCCAGATTCCAGAAACTTCTACTGTAGTTCTCTTCCAACAATAGCCTCTTCTACCAGTATGTGCACACATTATATACATATTCCAGTTTAGGACACCGTCTACTACCGCTAGCACTCGAGCTTGGAGGTAAATCATAATAATTTAAGACAATAAGTGTATACATATAACAAAATAATTGTTTTTGCTGATAAATTTCTCCCTTATCTTGACTTACGTTACTTCATGCTTTAACCTTGTTCACGTGTAAATAATCTAAATTAATTAACTGCACTGATAGCCTAATAAACACATCTTCTGCATGATAAAGCGTACAGAAATATCTCTACTGATCGCATTTCAAACCACCCAGACCTAGTTGGCGCATTAACTTAGTTCGTCTCCACCCTGATTTCTCTCTCAACCAATCCCCTGCCGCAGACCAAACAACCCCACCCTGACTGTTTTTGGTCTGCGTATGCTAAGTCAGCAGGTTATCTAGAGTTCAACAGTCTTGTTTTGGGATGCCAGATCAGCCTGCAAATGCCTGGCTTACGATGTAATTGGTCGATTGTAATTTGGTGGAGAATGCAAGAGAGGCACTGGCACTTGGCAACTTGGGGTTGACTCAATTGGCTTTTTAGAGGAGGATCTGACCTTCAACCTGGTTGCACTTGGGGTTGTTTGGTAAGGGTAGCGGCTAGCAAACGATAACGTTACACAATGCGATTATGATTCTGCTAGGAGATTATGATTCTTCAAAATTACCGGTTTAGATTTTAATAAAATGTAGAAAATTAAGTTAACAGATATCAAACATGTTTAGTCTTTTTTTTTGCAAAACATTGTACCAGCTGAATACCGTAAAAAAAACAACAGACTAAAGAATACTTACTTTATGTACTTTTGCTTACTGTTTTTCTAATAACTAATAAGGATTTTAAACATCATTAAATACAAGTAAAGAGTCAGTACATCATAAGAACAAATAAACGAATTAGCAACAGCAAAAAATGAATACAACTGAAAATAAATCTAAAGTAATGTTTATCTTTCTTTGAGCATCTTCTTGTGCTTAAATTGTTAAAAAGCACAATAAACAGCAGATTTGTAATCGCTTTTCTAGTTTTGGAAATTTGGAACCAGTTCTCGAGAGGCAACCCTAAACACAATCAATTAAAAAAAAACTTGCTAGCATCTCCAGAAGCAGGATTTTCTGCCAGACGTAGAGATTTTGTAAGGTTTAGATCTTTGTGTGTCAGCAAAGTTTGTCTCCACCTTTTTGTTTCTCATCTGTTCTTCTTCATCTGTCTGTCTCTTCTTTTCACTGCCCATCTGTTGGGCATCCTTTATCCTCTGCATCCCTTGACCCCAGCCCCTCTTTCTTTCGCTCTCTGTTTCAGCTTTGCACCATTGTTTTGAGCTTTTCTTGTGCCCCCTCTTGTGCCCCTCAGTCCTAAATCCTCTTACTTCCCCCGCAAACCTTTGCTGCATGTGTGTGAAGGTTGACCTCTTCACATCTCCTGTGTGACATCATGCCTGTGTGTCTGTGTATTTCGGGGTAACCAGGAGACGTGTGTCACAATTACAGGGCAAGAGTACTCTTGTGTTGTGAAGACAATGAGGTGTGTGTTTGTAAAGTGGTTTAGACTGTTTAGTTTATGATTTTTTCCCCCCCTTTTTCTTTGGAAAATGTGATGCAGTAGCTCTAACTGCATCCAAATCAGGGTTATTATAGTTAACTTTAAACTAAACATAAAAAAATAATAAACATAACTAAATAAATAAATAGTTATTTGAAAAAATGGAATTACCTGAAATAGTAAAAAAATTAATATTTTTATTTTTTTATTTTATTAACTCAATGTACCAAAATATCCCAAACTAAAACGGTTATAAAAATGAATAAAAATAGGCATATTTTAAAGACAAAAACTAATACAAATTACTAAAATGTTAAATAAAAACATTAACATGACAAAATCTGGCTATAAATGAAAACATACAGATTTGCTCATTATTGTGACTTTTGGAAAACAAAAGTTACAGCATTCTTAGTTTGTATGATCATTTCTAACGGGAAAAAGGAAATGAAATGACGATTTCTGATCTGCCAACGCTGCAGGAACTTCTGCAGATATACAGTGGACACTTTACATCTGTCTTATTTTTTCTCCGCTTTGCCTTTCTTCATCTGTTTGTTCAGTCCTTATCAGCAGAGATAATGCAACAGCCTCTGTTGTGAGAGCAGCTTAATAGGACAGTAGGTGTGGTGATCTGTCTTATCATGCAAATTGGGCTGGTTTTCACAAAATAAAAAAAAACTTTCATCATTTATAATAATAAGAAATGAACAGGAAATCAACGTATTAAATGCTGATTCATCACATGAATAAATTGCGTTCTAAAATATATTCAAATAGAAAAATCGCTATAATATTTCAGAATTTTTCTTGATTTTTCTGTAATTTTGAGCACATAAATTCAGCTTTTATGAGCATGCAATCTTATTAAAAACCTTACCATCCAAAAAAGTAGTGTCCTTGCTAAATTTTATGTTCATTCTTTTTCCTTTCTGTCAGAACGCTCTCCTCACCGGCCCATTCTCCAGGCAGGCCTTCCGGCCAACGTCACTGTTCAAGTTGGAGAGGACGCCAAGTTCGTCTGTAAAGTATACAGCGACGCTCAACCTCACATTCAATGGCTGCAGCACATTGTGAAGAACGGCAGCCGCTACGGTCCTGATGGACACCCTTACGTCCGGGTGTTGAAGGTAGGCTTGGTTGTCATTTTGGGCTGTTTAGATCTTCTATTTCCACTTATCCTTGCAATTTGGGGGAACACGAATTGCTTTTATTTTCAAAAGTTTTGATGCAGGTGACTTCTCAGAAGATTCAAAAAACAGAACTCTATTCTTGCAGGAAATATTCTCATATGTCCTATTCCTTGAAACGGGTAGTGCTCCCTCCTTTTCTGCTCCCCTGAAGAGTAAAGGCTTGTTCACACCAAGCAAAGATAAAGAAACAATAAAGATATAGTTATAAAAATTGTTCTTAAGATTAAAGGATAGCAGAGTCCACACGACATCTGTAACATCAAAAGCACAGAGAAACGTTGAAATCATTTTCAGAATTTTTTATGAATGAAATGAACGTATGATGAATGAAATAAACATTGACAGCCAATCAGAATTCATCCTGCTGTCATGAGTTGGAGAATTTAAAGCGCTGAAATAGTAAAAAAATGAACATTTTTATTTTTTTTTTTATTTAAAAAAAAAAAAAAAAAAACTAATGCAAATTAATAAAATTGTACCTATAATTAAAATAAAAATTTCCACTTGTCCTTGCAATTTTGGAAAACACAAATTGTTTTTTTTTTCTCAAATGTTTTGATGCAGGTGATTTCTGAGAAGATGCAAAAAACGCTCCTTCTTCTTTTTTGCTCCTCTAAAAAGTAAAAACCCGTTCACACCAAGCAAGATAATTATAAAAATAACTCTGAAGATATAGTACTCAATATTAAAGAATAGCAGCGTCGACACCACAATGATAACAATAAAGGCACAGAGAAACAATCTTGTTGGAATTATTTTTATAATTGTTTTTCCCCAGCTGATGAACGATATAAACATTCGACAGCCAATCAGAATCCATTCTGCAGTCACGAACGGGAGAATTTAAAGCGACAGACGCACTTGCGTCAATATCTAATCTCATTCTTCATAGATGTATTTTTTGGTGTGAATGGGGCTTAAGTGAGATTATAACAGGTTCCAATATGTGTGTTTTGTTCCTCGTTGCGCTGCCCTGTAGCGTTCGGGCATAAACAGCTCGGACGTGGAAGTGCTCTTGCTCTCCAACGTCACAGAAGAGGACTCTGGTGAATACACGTGCCAAGTGTCCAATTATATTGGTCAGGTCAGCCAGTCCGGTTGGCTCACTGTACTTCCAGGTAAAAAAGAGAACGAGACGGCGTCCTCTTCCCCCCTGCTGGTGTTTTGGGTTGTTTTTTTTGTCGCCGTGGTGATCCTGGGATTCTCGTTGAAACATTGTGGTGTTTTTCTTGTTTTTTGGTGGATCTTTCCTGGTGCCCAATCAGCCATGGAAACAAGCCTTTGGTCTGTCATTGCCGCTGCCTTCCTGTTCTGTTCTGTGTCAAGTTTCCCTCCTACTTTCCCCCTTTGATTTATCGCTTTTCTTGGCGAAAAGACAGCGGCTTGTTTTCCATGTTTCCTTACTTGTGTTTGCATGAACCCTTGAGGATCTGGTAGGTTCACCTGTGTTGGGTACAGAAGTTTCGGCCTTCATTATGCTGATTTTACCCTGCCCATTCTATAGGACAATCTTCTTCTCTCCTGAAGTGGAACATCTACCATCTCTGTAATGCGTAGATGGGAAGTACAAGCGTTGAACATCTTCTTTTCTCTTCTTGGTATTATGGGTCTGATTTGTTTCTTTTCTTTTCTTTCTTCCATCTTCCTCTTCCCCTGCGTTTCTCTCAGACGGCAGGTGTGAACACTACGGACAAAGAGATCGAGGTGCTCTACCTGCCTAATGTAACTTTCGAAGATGCGGGCGAGTATACGTGCTTGGCGGGTAACTCTATTGGGATCTCCTATCACACTGCTTGGTTGACGGTGCTTCCAGGTATACACTCATCCTCTACTGCTTCCGTACCTACGCCTTCTTTATGTCGAAAGCCATGTTGGTTAAAAATTGCACCATTGGTTTTGAGAGGGAACAAGAGGCATTTGGGACAGTGCTCAAAAGTGCTTGTTTTAGTAGCGTCATACTGGAAATACTATTATAGTTGATAATATTTTCAAAAATAATGTCGGTACGCTGAAATTAAAGAGCTTAATTCGTAAATGTATTTATATTTTTTTTAATATTCTGACGTACATTTCATTTTTATATTTTCTGTTTTCTATTTCATTTTAGTTTGTTTTCGTAATTTTTAAAAATAGTTTCTATAGTTATGTTTTTTTTTATTTCTATATGTATATATATAAAATATATATGTGTGTGTCTTTATATATGTGTAATAAATATATACAATACACACATATATTAAGTAAACAAAAACGCAGTTAAATATGATTCATCTTTTGACAGCACTATGTAATTAATGTTTATTTTTTAAATGTAGGTTCTTTAATTTTTAACATTTAAATCGTTTCAATTTGTTCATCAAATGTTATGAAATAATATTTTGGGCTGAAATTTGCCTCTGAAACTGCACCCAAGTGTCTCAAGACGTTTTCTCTTCCTAACTAACATTTTGGATTGATGGAATAGTCTCAAATTACGATTCTGTCATTATTTACTCACCTTCAAGTTGTTTTGAAGTTTGACTGACTTTCTGTGTAACCCCAAGTGAAAAAAAGATATATCCAGATATATCAAATAATTTTGCGAATGGGAGACATAGGGAATATGTTCAGTGGTTTTAATAGGAAGGGCTTTATTACAGTCTTAAAAACCATAAGGTCACCGTATCGTACAAAAACGAGCAATGTTTTATTTACAAATGAAAGTCAGATGGGTTTAAAATGACATGAGGGTGTTAATGGTGATGAAATATTTGGCTGAATTGTTCCTGTATGTTTATAAGTCTTTCCATTGCCTCTCTAATAACGGCTTTGTTCTCTAAAGAAAGTCCTTCTCACATGCTAGACTTTCTTAGTTATTAGAGACACTTCACAACCTCTGTGTCTGTGCCTGTGTGTGTTTCTGAATGTGCTTTAGAACACAAACAAAAATGGCCAGGTTTAATTGAATATTAGTGAATTTAACGTAGTTTTACAAACACAAAGGCTATCTGTGGTCATGCACGAGACAGCATCCTGTGTTCATGCTAACATGCATAATGCAACAGCGTGCACCTCACTGCATTTTAATAAGAGTCCATTTCCTGACCAGGAAACAGACCAAATCTTTGACCGCAAATGGCACCACTTACTGGTCTGCGGTCAGACAGATGGAAGTCAATGTGTGTGTGTGATCGTATCCATGAAGTGTGCATTTCTGAAGGACCTCAAGTGTCAGGAAGTACTTCAATACTGTGGTCATATGTAAACCATTTTGTGAACATGTGTATGTTTGCAGGGGCCTTAGAATGTCAGGAAATATGCTATGATGGAAAGAAAGATCACAAAGAAGATCTTTTTAATATCTCACTTATTAACTGAGATTAAGTTGAGGCTTAAGTCTTGGTTTTTCACCAGAAATCTTAATATAGCTTAGTATGAACTCCAAATGTTGAACTGATCTTCAAATTCATTTAATAGCTCATACTTTAGGTTTTCAGAGCTAAGCAAGACAAACATCTTAATTAAATCTCCACCTGACTGGTCAGCCTGGTGTTCATCAGTTATTTATTGCTAAAACTAGTGTGTAAAAGTTTGAAATGAATCAATATATCAAGTGTTTGTGTGTGAGTTTGTTGCTTCTCTTTTCCTCTCCTTTTCCTCTCCTGTTTTGTTATCATTGGCAGAACATCTTGCTCTTAAACCTTAATGTCCTTCATAGCCATCTTAAAACTGTGCTGTGTCCAACTTTAAGGTTTCCGGTGAAGTATTCCTCTGTATGACCTGAGGAGTGTCTTAAATCCTTCTTCTTCAATCCCTCACTTCTTCCGATTCTTCTCGCTGCTCTACAGCCGAGCCAGACATCCTCGAGCCAGACTATCCTCCGGACTATGTGGAGATCGCCATCTACTGCATAGGTGTCTTTCTGATTGCCTGTATGGTGGTGATCGTGGTGGTTTGTCGAATGAGGACGTCTGCTAAGAAGCCAGATTTCGGGAGTCAGCCGGCAGTGCACAAGCTGACCAAACAGATCCCTCTGCGCCGCCAGGTAACAGAAAGTAGATAAAGAGTTCTAGAAAACTTATACATACCTGCACACACACTAATATAATGAGTTAGTGGGGGTTTCTAAGGAAAGTTCATGTTTAGTGATTCGAACCAAGTATTGCATTTTGGCATCTAACTTGTTTTAGACATTTGTGCTACGGCCATAAAAGATTCTTTAACACCCTTTAACAAGATTCTTTAGATCATACAATCATGTTTTTAGATGAAGAAATCATATTTTAATGTAATTTATTGTATGTAAATAATTTAGCCTATGATAATTAAGAAGATAATTACTTTTATATTTGTATTTTATATATGACGATGTCTTATTGTATACATTTTATTTATAAGGATTTCTAATGATGTTATATTTTATATTAACTATTGCTGCCAAACAATTAATTGCGTCCAAAAGAAAGGTTTTTGTTCACATAGTATGTGTGTAGTGTACTGTGTATATTTATTATGTACATATAAATACACACACAGGCATGTATATATTTAAGAACATTTAAAGTTTATATATTAAATGCATTTTATATGATATACATTATATTAATATAAATATATACATGTAAACAGGAAGATTTTAAAATATATGCTGTATGTGTGTGTGTTTATATACAATATACATAATAAATATATGCAATACACATATATTATTAAAATTGGTATAACATTGACTTATTCATGATTAAGATGCTTATCATGTATTATATAAAAATAAGTAAGACTGAGATAATTCTACAAGTGACTTCTGTATTTTTATAATTTATGATTTGAAATGAATTTGATTTATATTATAATTTTGTATGAAATGTATGGAATGTGTATTTTCACATTATCTACATTTTTATGAATGTTTATAAAAAGTGTATATAGAAACAACGTTTCTGTTATTCTAGATAAAATATTTTAAGTTTGTACATTTAAGTTTTGCATAACATGTCAAGTTTTTTTATCGAGAAGTTGAAGGTATGCTATATGGTGGTAAGTTGGAAACATTCTTTGAAACCATACAATTTTGAGCAAATTTATGATGTGTTATAAAACCTAAAAAAAAAAAGAATAAAATGCATGGCTTTTAGGTTTAGGTTACTTCAATTAATCCTGATAGAACATGTGCTATTATTTGTATCATATAAGTTCCTATATTAATAATGTTGAGCTGCTAAATACACACAATCACAGACATGCATGTAGGTGTTGTCTTCAAGACTCAGGTGATCAGCCATCCGTCTTTCCCCTTACAGGTGTCGTCTGACTCCAGCTCCTCCATGAGCTCAAGCACGCCATTGGTCAGGATCACCACTCGCCGTAGCTCCGCCCACGACGACCCCATCCCAGAGTACGACCTCCCTGAGGATCCTCGCTGGGAGTTCTCCAGAGACAAGTGAGCGTCCTTGTGTTTCACTTTTTTTAAAAATGTCACAGTCATTACGATATCATCCGGCTCATTGTTTATTATTAAAACGGGCTTTGAATTTGGCATTTATTTTGCTAGTGTTCATGCTTGTGGTTGCCATACGTAAAGAGCTCCAGTCCCCAAAACAGAACTTTTGCCTTTCTGATGCACTTTCTGTTTTACTTAATCTGTGCAATCTGGCAACCCTGCATGCACTGACTGATGCCGGAACAACAGATTTCTGCTTACATGAAACTTTCATACAGCCAAAGCGTGTTTTTTCTCAAGCCATGTGTGCTGTTTTGACTCGATCTTGCTAAAAGAAAGCAAATAAAAACACGGCCATTAACCTGAATCCCAAACGTTATTTTGGGTATGAGCCACACACCAAAAAATAGCAATCTGCCTATTAACTATTGACCCCAAACGATAAGCTCAAAGACGCTTAATAATAAGAGGACATGGCAACCTACCAAATATAAACAAAACTCAATGGTTTAATTAAAATCACTGAACATAACAGGTCTTTGGTTGCAGTATTATTTCATTGGTTAAAAAGTAAAAACAGTGGGTACTAAAAGTGCGAGATGGTATAACGCTGCTGTTTTTACCATGGTGCCAGTCATCGCCATTTCTAGAGTGGGTCGTGTTTCACGTCAAAGCATAATCTTGCATCTTTTTCACTTGTAAATCATTGTGATGTGAAGCTGATCTTCTTATACGCTTACAATCCCATTATGTGTAATTATTAACCTGTGACTTATGCAGGTGCACTGTACAATCAATCATTCATAACACAGGCCTCAGTTTGTTAGCCGTTATTATTAAATAAACCAAACACACATTTTTCTCATTACATGATGGAATATACAAGTAGCTACCAGATAACTTTGGTGTTCTGTTTTTACACTGTGACGAGAGAAACTCAGACTCTCAAATGCATGTTTATGTTAATTGTCATGCTTTGTATTTACGAAATGCTTCCGTTATTATTTGAAGGTTCACAATGAATCTTGGCGTTGCCAAAACCGTACAGATGCCTAATTAATGACTAAAAAGGCCTGTTTAAGCAATCTGTAACACAAATGGTGGTTAAAAAGCAGTCTGTTTGTACTTTGATTGTCTCAAGAATGATTTGTAAGCAGTTTAACATGCTATTATTCAACTCTAAACTCCAACCAAGTCTTTATTTTTTAAATGAATAGTGGAAACCTCACAGGTGCAGGTGGAGTTGCTCAGTTTTGGCAGGATTAAGCTGTTATGATTTAGTGGATAACCGTCCTTACATGTTCAACTAATGGCCAGTAATATTCATTCTATAGGTGAAGAGAAGCAGCATTTTATGTATTTTTGACTTCACACCCACTAAAGGAATTGTTGCCTTTGGGGAGACAAGCTAAGACGTGTTTTTGTGAAGAACACAAGACTTACAGAAAGAAAGATTTAGTTTGAAACCAGTCCAACAAAAACTTTATTCAGTCGGTAACCATATCAGTATTGCCTAATAATGTCTTTTTTAACATTTCTAATATTGAAAATAGATAATTTTTATAGATAAAAAATATAAATTTTTCAATTCATAACAGCAAATAGTGAATTTTTGTTGTTTCAAAAACACTTGTATTATTTGTCTTTTTTTTTTTTACTGTGTATAATACTTTCATAACTGTTTTTACCTAAATCAAATGAATTCATTCTAGAAGTTTTCAATCGAGTGTCTTGTATGTACATTTCTAAATATTTGAAGAATATTAAATATACAATGTGTTATAAATTACTGTATTTTTAATATTTTGACAACCAATTTTACTGGAATATTTTTATCAATTAATTTGTACATTTTAAAGATTGTTATTGAATATCATATATATATAAACATTTATTTTTACTGTACATATTATTTTAATAAGCTTTACTGGAAACATATCAATTTTAGGTTTTTCTGAATTTTTAACCAGCTTAATTAATCAATTAATAAACTAAATAATTTTAATAAAACAAAATGATTCTTTTAATTTTTCATACATTTTGAATTATAGTGTATATATATATATATATATATATATATTAGTACATGTACATTTTACATAAAATATTAATTAATTAAATGATATTAGCAAACCTTTCAGTTTTTATACATTCCTGCATAAAAACTGCTGTCTTCATCTCCACATGACGTGCCCCGGGGCGCATGCCGGGATGAAAACTGTGGAATGTTAACGTTTGCGGTCAGTGTGGAGGATAAACATAACATTGATTATCTGTGGTGGGCTGGAGTAGACAGAGGCCGCCATTGAGCGTACGACACAGAGGGGGATTGTGTTATCACAGCCTCAGATCGGCCCCGGGCCCGGTGCGGGTGTCAATGTTTACATAGCCCAGTGCTGCAGGGGGCCAGGGACAGACCCCAGCTCCTGCCAATCAAAGGTTGACTGAGGGCCACTGGCAGGGCAAGAGGTCGAATGTCACAGTTATCGTGAGGGATGGAGATAAAGTGTGTTGTAATGCTTGACGGTATTTAGGGACAAATTAGCTAAAAAGTCAAATTTAAAAGTTCATTTAATCAAATTCTCAAAAGGAGAGTTGGTTCATAAATAAAATAAATAATTTAGATTTTATTTGATGCTCTGTAATTTAAATTCTTAACAAAATTGTGAATAAAACAAGATTATTGGAAACAAAAAAAATTATGTACACATTCAATTACATACAACTATTTATGTTTATGTAATACATATTTTGACATATATATATATATATATATCAAGTTTATGCATACATAATGATATTATGTAAATAAATATAAAAAACATACATGCATTTAAGATGGTTTAAAGAACATATTAATATACATACATATATATATATATATATATATATATGCTTTTTTAAGTTAAAGCCTTGCATATATAGGCCTACAAAAAATATGATGTGTATATGATACCTCATATATAACCAAAATAATTA
>JAUCMT010000024.1:17243028-17257582 GCA_032357475.1 Enteromius thamalakanensis | reverse complement strand
CAAAATAATTATTTATATATATATATATATATATATATATATATATATAAAATTATATAAATTTATATATTGATCCATCCAGAGAATGTAAATAAGTGAAAATTATATATTGCTATATACTTCAAACCAGAAAGAATTGCAGTGTTTTTAGTCGATCAGCATTGTCTTCATCATTGGCATTAGACTGGGTTCCAACTGTTTGACTGAACACTGCAAGTGTTTGAAAACAGTCATTATTTTTGCATTTCTGCACAGAAATAAAGCACTTTACCCCTTTTAAAAAAGATGTGAATCTCTGAACTAATGTATACATTACAACACTCTCCTGAAACATGCTCTAATCTGTTTTGCACTTGACCAGAGCGAGTTAGTCAAGCGTTAACCCCCGGTATCCAGCCTTCTCTTGCACACTTTAAGAAAGTTTCTAAATCCCCAAAGGCATATTGTTGCTCACCCCAGAGGACCGTAACTCTAGATCTCCCAGCCAGACATTCGGCTGTCACGCTCCCTAATGTCTAATGTAAGCTTTGCAGTCGAAGGCAAAGGGCATCCACTTAACACCTACAAGTTAAGAAAGCACAACAGGCGCTCTTGCAACTCTGATATACGCTTAAATGTCGCTAATGCAATTTGTTTCCAAACTAGACAGCCTTTTTTTGGCATCATAATAACATCTGGAGAAAGTCATGCAAATGGGCAGGAATAACTTCAGACAGGAGTTTTTGTGTAATGTTTGTGTTTTTTGGTGTTTGTGCAGGTTAACTCTGGGTAAACCTCTTGGTGAGGGCTGCTTTGGGCAGGTAGTGATGGCTGAAGCTCTGGGCATCGACAAGGACAAACCTAAAGAGGCCGTGACAGTGGCTGTCAAGATGCTGAAAGGTAAATATTTATGGATTCGTGTCCATGTGAGTAAAACTGTACTCTGGTGCTTGTCCTAAATCAACATTTAGCTTTAGTTTACTGTCATCTTAACAGGATCTGAAGGTTTTATTCGTGTAGATCTCTGCAACTGGTCCATTTTTTGCATTTATTTGAATTTATTTGAAAGATTTCACCGCTAATGGCTTCATCAGATGTAGGATGGTGGGAATTACTTGACTTTTAACCTCATCAACTCATAAATTGGTGTGGGCGTCACCTTTCAAATGGTTCGAATTGCTTTTAACAAGGGAGCTATTTCTCTGATGTTGTGAATCACAAAACTGGTTCGTATACGGATGGTACTCGAGGGAAAGATCAAAGCATGGCAGATACAAGCTACAAATCACACCAGCTTAGCAGACAGATATAATTCACACGTGATATTTTACAGAAATACAGGCTGGAGTTTGAGATGAAGAGAAGCAAACAGGTCAAAAAAGCCTCAATAATGACAACCTGCCCAGACGAGGCAGTTAATAAAACAGCAAAAAAAAACACATGGACAGACGGACAGGCAGAGCACTATGCAGACAGAGTAATATTCAAATGGACCCTATGAGGCTAAAATATCAGTGAGAAGATAGAATATTTTCAACAAAAACAGCAGTGTTTCATTATCCCAGCAACACACTAAGACACATCAGCTTTTTTTTTTCAGAGTAAGAAACTATATAGTATAATATAATATAACATTTATTAAAGTAATATATTTCAATAATTATATCTAGATTGTTTTTAGGAATTTTTATTTTAGTTATTTATATTGTGTGTGTGTATATACATAATATAATAATAATTTTCATATTATTAGTTATTGTTATTGGTATTTAAATATTTTAAGCCATTTCGGAGCTCATTTAAGCTAAGTAATTTTTTTAACTAAGGTCATTTAATTAATTTTTGCTAAAATAAATGTGAATTTTATTATTAATATCTGTTCGTGGATTTTGGCATGGATACTTCTCTATACATTTATCTCAAATTGGCCAAATATTAGACAATTAAATGTTCTGGCAGATATTATGGCCTCTGCATAATCATTGCAGTCACAAACCATAAAAACTACTTCACGTAAGCTAAGAGTGTTTCAAGGTATTGTTATGATCTGAGAATGTGCGTATGTTGAGAAAGGGAGAAAGTGGGAGAGGAGGTCTTGACTGTAGGGGCCTGTTCGGGGTTATTTGTTGGTGCTGAGTGATGTTGGTAGAGCTCGGGTCAAGAGGCCGCATAGCTGACCCGGTGCTCACCAGCTGCACGGCTCTCGCTCTTCACCTGCACAAAGAAAGACCCTCACACTGAAAGAAAGAGAAGAGAGTGGGGGAGGGAGCCTTCAACTCAAAAGAAGTTGAGGATGTTGAGAAGGGGCAGAGGGGGCAGGGCTGCAGCGGAGCAAACACTCGAAGCAAGAGCACGTTCACCGCTTACGCCGGGCTTAATTACTGAATTACTGACATACGTATAATACTAAATTAAAAGGGTTTTTATGCCGCTGTAAAGAATCGAACAGAATTCACAAAACCCTCATTTTTAGAGGAGGTCTTGATGAAACGTTGCTGAATCTGGTATGGAAGGAAGAGTGCACAGCATTCTTAGCAGGAGAAACTGGAGTAAGATAAGACAGGAATGGCGGTCAGTGGATTGTGTCAGGTTCGCTCCAGTGATCAGCAGGCAGATAATGAAAAGGCGACTGTCTCTAAGGTAATTACTCTAAATGGAAGAAACGCTTTTTAATTGTGAGGCAATGAAAGGAGAGCTGTGTGGCGGCTCTTCAGTGTAACAGTAAACCACACAGACAATTACACTGAGACACAGACAGTCCAGCCAATCTACTCATATAAGATGCATTGGCATATTAAAGTAACACTCATACTACTGTTGCATTATGCATAATGTGCAAGTATATGAATATTATGCTAGAAAACCTAGAGTATATGAGCAAAACACTAAGGAGAGGTGTATCCCACAATGCAATTTGCCTTGACCTTTAATTTGTCACTTTTTAAATGATTAAATATTGATATGTATTACAAAAATATTAAAAACACAAATTAAGATTATATTTATTTAAGCATAGAATGCAAAATAAAGTATATATACACTTACATACACATGCAAATACATAGTACATGTCAATATATGCTTTTTTAGCATGCAGTACACTAGTATTGTGATTGGAACAGTCTCGCCTGTTAACAAATTTCACAAATAATTGCAGAGAAATGGCAATTAAATGTGAAGTTAAAAATTAGAAAGACATTAGAGCATTTACTTGTAAATGTACTCCAATAATCTTGGAAAATATTTTTACAGTTTAATTAGCAGGACTTAATATTTAGCTTTATTTATATTGTGCTTTATTTTTAATCATTTTTAGATGATGCAACAGAGAAAGATCTTTCTGACCTGGTGTCAGAGATGGAGATGATGAAGATGATTGGCCGGCACAAGAACATCATCAATCTGTTGGGAGCGTGCACGCAGGATGGTAAGTAGAAATCTCATTTATAACATCCCCGCCAAAAAAATTCTGTCATTGTTCACTCACCCTCAGGTTGTTTCAAACCTGTGTGTTTTTCTGTTGAACTCAAAATATATTTTGAAGAAAGTTGGTAACCAAAACGTTGCTGGTAGCCTTTAAAAACTGAAAAAAAGTAAGTCTGTGACTACCAGAAACCATTTGGTTACCTTATGTTCTTCAGAATATATTCTTTAGTACTCCACTTGAAAAAATTCATAGAGGTTTGGAATAACATGAGGGTGAGCAAGTGATGGGTTAACTATTCCTTTCAGCTCACACCTGTATAAATGACAGTGGGATGACAGTTTCTCTCTCTTTCACAGGTCCGTTATATGTCATAGTAGAGTATGCATCTAAGGGAAACCTTCGGGAGTATTTGAGGGCCCGGCGGCCCCCGGGAATGGAGTACTCATACGATATAGCCCGAGTATCAGATGAGCCTCTCACCTTCAAAGATCTGGTGTCCTGCACTTATCAAGTAGCCCGTGGCATGGAGTATTTAGCCTCACAGAAGGTATCTGCACACGCACCATATAAAAACCATTTACCTCTCTTAATGGTTTTTAAATGTCGCTTAAATAGGCTTTAAATGGTGCTGGTCTCAGGCTAAGATCTGATATTTCTACTCAAGACAAGTCGCTTTGATTTGTACAGAACAGATTGTTTCAAAGAAGCTTCATCAACACAAGGGAAGATGTTTCGAAGAAAGTTTGTAAGCAGGCAGTTTTGGGTCACCATTGATTTCTAGAATATTTTTTTTTCCTACTATGGAAGTCAATGGTGACCAAAACTGCCTGCTCACAAACCCCTTCGAAACATCCCCCAAAAAATTCACTTTTCATTTTTGGGTGAACTACTCCTTTAACTTAGTTAACTTAGTAGTTTCGATGATCTCATGTTGCTAAAGTAAGCAGTAGCAAAAAGAAACAAGTTGCTGTACGGTTCACGCCGTGAAGTCTATTCAAGGGTTTTGTTTGCACACACCTATATATTCTGTTTCGTTCTCACAGTATCTAATTTCACATATGCTTGTGCCTAAAAAGTTAACAAGCAGCTAATTCTTGGCTGTTTATAAACAAAAATGGCTCAGACTTGATGCTATTGAACCAGACAAGCATTTTAATGCAGTTTATGTTGACATGCACATTTTTTAAAAGAGCAATCGTTCAATTAGATTCATGTAGTATTTTTCATGCAGTCATTGAATGAATTACGGCAGATGTGCAGGACTGCGAGCATGCTAACTAAACACTGTCATCACGCTCCCCTTCCCGTCTGGAATGCACAGAGGGCTTCATCATGCCTCAGACACTCTCACATGCGGATCCGCCCTGCGGTTTATCCCTAAAGCACCTAAAACCTTTGTGTTGTTTGTGTCTGCGTGTGCGATTTTTGTCTGTGTTTCCAGGATGAAGTCGTGGTGATTTATGTTCTTTCTATCTTTCTTCATCTCTATGGCAGTGTATACACAGGGATCTGGCTGCCAGGAATGTTTTGGTCACGGAAAGCAACGTTATGAAGATTGCAGACTTTGGCCTGGCCAGAGATGTCCACAACATAGATTACTATAAAAAGACCACAAATGTGAGTTTCATTTCATCAGGAGACACTCCTGTTTACCGTAAAACACATCTATTTTGCATCTCGCTATATTTGTAGATGCATGTTACTGGCACTCCATTAATTGAAGCTGAGAAAAGACATACACAAGTTTTTGAATTCTCCTCTGCTCACCAAGGCTGTGTTTATTTCATCTAAAAGTAAAATAAAAACTGCACAGTTATAAAATATTATTATAGTTTAAAACAACTGTTTTCTACTTAAATATATTTTAAAATATAATTTATTTTTTTGAAATGTCAGTCCTTCAGAAATCTTTCTGATATGCTCCAAAAAACATTTCTTCTACTTATTATTAAAGATAAAAAGATGTTGGTATTTTGAAGGAAATTTTTGGAAAAGGGAAGTTTTGATTTAAAACAGAGTACAAAACAATGAATTTCAAACAGAAATGTTTTGCACCATTATAAATGTCATTTTTGATCCGATTTATGTGTCCTTTTTTAATAAAATAAGAATTTCTCTAAAAAAAAATGAATTGGATAAAAGTTTGAATAGTGAGTCACTTTTCCTTTAAAGAAAAACTTTAAATGAAATTAAATGCGTCTACTAAATGTTAAATCTGTGTACACAACCGTATAAATGGCTATGATTTAGATCTCACTGGGACATATTCACGCTCGACTCCTTTCAGCCTCCTGCAATCTCTTTCTTTGTTCTCTTACCTTTTCTCTCTTTCATTTCTCTTTTTTTCTCTTCTGTTTATCTACCACAAACTCCCCCCCCTCTCCTCTCGCCAGTCTTGGCATGATTTGCAGATTCCCAGGCAGTCGGCGTGTAAAGTGATTTCAGCTCTTTGCTTATTTGGGCCTGCCCTCTTCTCTTATTCCAAAGCTTGTTGTTCAAGCTCATGAGAAAGAAATGGTAGTGACAAACCTAAACACATTAGCATAGCTTTAACTCGCATTCCCACCATTTACCGCTCTCTAGCTTGTTTAGACTGTAATTCACTCATCTGAGAGTTTAGGTCATCGGACGTGGCAGAGAAAGAATGTGTGAATATTGATAGCATCATTATTTTTGGGTCAAAGACCACAACAGTTTTAATTCCATGAACCTTACTAGTGCATGATTCTAGCTGGAGTTTAAGGTTTTTACATGGCATACATGGGTAATCAGTTAGATATAAATCAAAATTGGCCTTATTTAATTAGTAATTATGCATTGTCATGATTCTAGTTGGCCATTTATGGTTAATTTGTTAAATTAAAATCAGACCAATCCCATTTTATGACTTAATAAACGTTCCTGGTCTTATTGTGCATGATTCTAATTGGATATGTATGGTTGTTAGTTGGCTCACAGGGTTGATCAGTTGGATTTCCAGACCTTCAAACCTATCAGTATTCTAGGTCATGCTGGTTAGTTGGGCCAGTAAAAAATCAGCAACCCGAAAGAAAAAACAAACAAAAAACAACCCAGTTTGCCAACCTTAAACTGGTAGAAACTTGATTTTACAACAAGGAAGTAAATGCAAGCATCAACTTTTCCATACGTTATTCATCAGTAGGGCTTTAGTCCTGATTTATTTCTCCATTCTTATCAAGGTCAACAAGATCTGGCCATGAATATTTTAAACATAGTTTGCCATTATTAAAACAACTAGCTAAGCCCAGATTGAGAGATACTGATGACTGATTAATGGCTGGGGTTAGATTCAATTACACTAGTTCAACCCCCATCTAAATAAAACATTGTGAGCCAGGAGATTGTGAACTCGGAGACCTTCCTATTAGATCTAGCACTCCAAATGCCATTGACTCTTGTATCTTCTCCACTAGCTCCAATTTATAACCCCACAATGGCTCCTGAGGGAAATGAGATTTTGGCGAAACGTCCCAACAAGATTTAATTGCCCATCATTATTGGCTGCTTGGGGCTTAATGAAATTCCAGGCTAACTAGGGTCTGGTACAGATGAAGATTTGAATGTGGCAGTGTCTGGATGTAGTTGTGCTGCCCATCTTTGACCTTTTCTCCTTTTGATCTGTAGGGTCGTCTGCCGGTGAAATGGATGGCTCCAGAGGCGCTGTTCGACCGAGTCTATACGCACCAGAGCGATGTGTAAGTCATCTGTTCTTGTGCTTTGTTTAATTGTCTTTTTTATTTTAAAGGGGACATGTCATGAAAAATAAGATTTTTATTGGTCTTTCATTGATGTTTACAACTTAATCATGCAATGCCGACTATTTATTGAATCTTTACACGTCAGTGCAACTGTGTGGTGAATTATAACAGATCAATTGCGTGTAGTGATGATTTCTTCACATTGGTTTTGGATGGTTCTGGTTGATTCTGCACTAGTTGTTATGGATACAAGTCTGAATGATACTGTTAGGGCTCTTTTTCATTCTACAAATTGAAAAAGTTGTCAGAGAGCGCAGGGAGACGGTTCTACTGTGATTGGAGTGGCTGTGTTTGTGTAAAGCGAGTAGTTTGGGAAAGAATATGAACTGCTGGCAGGTGAGTTCAGAGGTACAAGAATTGTTTCCCTTGTGAAATAAAAGGAGCACAAGTGATGGACAGTTAAGGAAGTGTTTTTCTAAGCCAGAGAAAGAAGAAGGGCTGTTCGCGGCCAGCGCTACACCGAAAAGCGAGAGATTTCACGCTCGACTTGCGACCAGTGCCGTGTTACTAATCTGCGCAGCTTCAAAGCCCTTCAGACGGGCCAGACTCTCACCTCCCCGAGCCTGGACGGAAATGCCCTCTATCTTCCCTTCACTCCGTCCCGTCACACTCCTCCATCCAGCTCTTCTCTGCCTTATTCTTTTTGAACACTTGAAAGTCTCTTCCTTTCTTTTTATTTTCCATAGAATTAAATAATCCTGCCATTTGTATTTGCGTTCATCCGCTAGTGCACGCTTGTTCTCTTTCTTTCTTTTTTTTTGTCTCTTGAAGAGATGAAACGAAACAGAAGTTATGCTTTGGTGCATGTTGGATTCTTCATGCGACCTCTGTGGGATGTTTTGAAGTTTTGGCTGCACGCACAGGCTGAAGTCATTTCTCCATTAATTTGTTATTATTATAATGATGGTTTGGTTTGCATCCATCAAGTTCCAAATTATTAATTTGTGAAGTATTTAATGGAATGGCATTGGAATGTACAAAAACAGATATTATCATAAAGGAATGTGGTCATACTGTCCACCCCTCTAATGATATATGTTGTGTAATCTCTTGCAGCTCATTATCTTTTGTCATGTTTGTCTGCTCTTTGTGTGGTCCGTGCTGTAAAATCAAATCAATAACAAAGAGACGCTTATTGATGGCAAATGCTTGAATCTTTTGTCTCTGGGTTCATTGCTAATTATGCATCATCAGTCGCTGAGGTCCTGAGCTTTCTGATTGGCTCAGTGGCAGACACGGTCCATACATGACATCATATTAAATTAAAACATAAATTATAATAAAAATTGTCATGTTTGGAGAAACAAGGCCCCTGGGGAATGGGATATAAGCTGCAGAGCTTGCAAAAATGGAAATATGGATGCTGTGTGTGAAGTTCCTGTTTGTTTAGGATGGTAAATTGAAGGCTTTTATGGTTGAGGTTCATCCGGCCTCATTGAAGTTCAGCTAAATTAGATTTAAGAAAGGTGTTGGCCTTTTTAAACCTATAAAATTGGGTCACTTTTTTGCCTTTATTGCCTATTAAGCATTTAGAGGTCTTCGCTTGAAATTTGTTAACATCATTTCTTGGTTTAAAAAAATTCCTAAAAAAATGCATGCTATAAAATAAAATAAAATAACAAATGATTTTATTTTATTTTATTTTATTTTATTTTATTTTATTTTATTTTATTTTATTTTATTTTATTCCATGACAAATATTTTCTTTATGCAAAATCTAATTTCTCATTTTTTTCCCTCTTAATTATCAAGTAAAATGTGTTTTTTATTCATTGCTAATTAGCAAAGCAAGGTCTAGCATCCATCTGTATAATTTGCACACAAGCAGCCTATTGCATCAAGGAGCAAGGGTTCAAGAGGACATTACGGTGACCCTTTTTGTTTCTCAGTGTGAGTGATTGATCATGGGGAGGTTAGCCACGGTTACGTGGGGTGGCTGAATAGAGATGATGAATTTGGCAAACATGTCAGAGAAGATGCAGCGCTAGATAAAAACGAGAAGACGACAAACTGGGTAACTGATTGAATAAACAAACACATGGACTGGTAACCGCAGGAGTAAACGAAAGCAGAGAGCTTTTGTGCTTTGCTTTGGGTGTTGTGACAACTGTCCTGTGGGTCAACAGAAAAGAGTACAACCAGAGGGAAATTGTTGATCAGAGGCTGCTCATGAGACTTGATGTTGTTTCTCCTAGGAGAAATAGAAATAAACATAAGATAGTATTTGTTTAGAGGTATTCAGTTAATGTGAATAGCATCTCATTGTGATCTTCATGAGAAATGATGGCATTCCTAATGAATTTTGATATCAGACTTCGGTATATTGTCAAAACATATTTTCTCGGGAGAAACAGTTAAGAAGCAGAAGATTATGCTGAAATCTAAATTTACTCTCCGCTGAATCTTTGAGAAATAGTTTGTTCTCAGATCGTCTTGAATTTTTCATTGGAATAAATATCTGAGAACCAGGAAACCAAGTCTAAAAATGAACTTTCCTCTGAACTTTATGGGAAATATTGAAGTTCATATTGAGATGTCATTGATTGCAAATGCTGGCATCTGGGATCATTTTAAGTCATTTTAGAGTCATTTTACTTAATAAGCATGAGACCAATGCAAAGTTTCAAATTTGCTTTTTTCTACATTATTTGAGGGAATATTAATATTCATATTGATATGAATATCACAAACTTTTATATCTGTTCTCATTTTAAAACCGTCTCAAATTTTTTCTCTACTAAATCTTTATGAGACATATTGGAGATCACATCGAGTTAAAATGTTGAGATCTGAGACCATTTTAGAGTAATTTTTTCAGGAGAAACATTTGAGTATCAGAAAATTACACCAAAGTCTCAGATTTGCGCTCCATTTTGAGTTTATGTTGAGATGTAATTTTGGTATCAGAGTACATTTTATTAACATGAGTATTTTTCCGCAAGAGAAACATCTAAATAAGCATGAGACCAAAGTAAAGTCTCAAAATCTTTATTCTTCCAAATATTTATGAATATTGCTATTTCGATCACAAACTTTGATATCTGATCACATTTTGTAGACCGTCTCAAATGTTCTTTATGAGACATGTTGGAGATCATATCGAGATCTCGATAGCAGATGTTAGTATCTGAGTACTTTTTGGGACATTTCAGTCTTTTTCTGAGGAGAAACAATCGAGAAGCAGAAGACCAAAGCAAAGTTTCAAATTAGCCCTCCAAGGAATCTTTGAGAAATATTGGAGTTCTTATTGAGATCTCATTGAATGCAAATATTAAGATTTAAGACCATTCTAGAGTAATATTTTCAGGAGAAACACCAAAGATTACACCAAAGCCTTAAATTTGTTCTCCACTGATTCTCATTGCGATTGCGATGTTAAAGAAACCTCACGTCTTTTCTTTTCTCCTGACCTATGTGTATAGTTGTAGAGATGTATTTCTCAAGCGCGTTGTGTAACGTGTTGATATCAAGCCATTATATCATGTGATTGTGAAATGCTTTTGTTAACTCAGCAGGATAAATAAAAGCTTATGCAGATGATAAGAGTTTCTGGCTCTGTATGTCCGCTGGCCTATTTTGGGAAGCGTTTAACTCACATATGATGATTCAAAAGGGAAGAAACCCTCTGTGGAAACTCTTATCATTTGCGTATTTTATTCCCCCCCCCTCGTCTTAGATGAAGCAACATGGAATTGGCATGTGTTGAAAAATCATTCCGCTACAATTCCGCTACAATCTTTCGCCCTCTGGACGTTGGTTTCCTGTGGGTCTCGCTAATGTTTGTTTTGGCTGGACAATATGTGTCATTGTGGAGTTCCACGGAGGACAAAAGCCAGCTTTGAGTCCACAGCTATTTGAGTCATGTAAAAGTGGTCCCACAGTCCGGGACGCTGGCAGAAAGACCGCATTGAGACCCCAACAGCTACTGCGTTGTTAGTGCCAACAATTATCACTACTGTAAATGGATCAAATTGGGATTTTTGGAAAGGCTTCATTTCAGAGCGTTCCTCGTCCAAATTTTGGGGATAGTGAAGTAATGGTACCACAGAAGAGGCTGGAATGCTGATTGTCGAATGTCAATATACTCTCACTGTATTTACAGCCTAAACTGTTTGAAAGTGTAATATGAACCACGAGAGGGCTGTGTTTGTTGTGTGTACTGGTAAAGTGATCTGATGAATATGTGTCTGTCTCTTCCAGCTGGTCGTTCGGGGTCTTAATGTGGGAGATCTTCACGCTCGGCGGTTCTCCGTATCCTGGAATACCTGTCGAGGAGCTGTTTAAGCTACTAAAGGAGGGTCATCGCATGGACAAGCCTGCTAACTGCACCAATGAATTGTGAGTGTCTTATCTCAGAGGTTTCATGTTGCATTGTTTTTTTTCTGATCAATAAAATTTCAGTCTGTTCATCTTTTGTTATTTTAGTTGCATTTTAGGACTAGTCAAGCTAGTGTTCTGCAAACAATTTTTATGTATTGTATTTTTCCCACTCAATGAGCCAGACTGAAAACTAAAGACTGAACCCTGCCCAAAACACAATGTAAAATGTGATGGATTTAATGGTTCTAATGGGAATTGTCTTCTAATGGAAAGTGTAATGGTTTCTACTGGTATGTGGTGGATTCTATTGGTGGGACATTAAATCCTATTGGAATAATGCAGAAAACACAAAAGGAATTTTGTAATGGTTTTACTGGAACAAGTTTATGGTTCATAATGGAAAACATTAGAATTTCTGTTATGGTTTCTACTGGGCTTCTATTGTTTTTGTTTTTAGCAGGGTTATTATGTGAAGCTAGCACCCCTTTTTTGTAGAATAACCATACATGGCATTTTTTCAGGACGCGTCTTGACCAGGATTACTATATTGCCTAAAATATCTAGGTTTTGGCTTTGTTTGCCTGAGCAGACCGATCAGTGTTTTACATCGGTTCCTTATGTTTTAAAGATGCTCCGGAGGTACTTTGATTCAAAGCAATATAGAAATCCTGGCCAGGACGCGTCCTGGGAAAATGGTACATATGGTCACCCTACAAAAAAGGGGTACTAGCTTCACACTAACTTTTGTCTTACGTTTAGCCTAGCAATGCATCAATTAATAATACAGTGTCCAAGTGTTTAATTACATTTATGACTTGCATGTAGTGTACGTGTACTAGTTGAGGTAGTTTTCTACTGTTTTTATCTTGTTTTTTGTCTTACATGCTAGTAAATGCTAGTGAAACTAGTGTCCAACTAACCGTTTTTTTTTCTGTTCCTGCTGAAAAAACAGCATATGCTGGTTAGGTATTTTTTGATGCTGGTTTAAGCTGGTCCTTTGATGGTTTATGCTGGTCACGTGCTGGCAAAGGACCAGCATTCCAGCGTCAAATCATACCATTTTTGCATATGCTGTTTTTTTCAGCAGGGGTGTACAGCACCTGTACAATTTAAGCTAGTAAGCTAGTAAGTTAAGCCACTAATAAAACAGCTAATAAACCACATCCCATTAAGAAAGAAAAATGGTAAAATACTGGTCATGTTAACTTGCAGCTACTGTAGTTCCCCAACTCTACCTTAAGTTTCTCAGAGAATCCAACAGATTGTAATTTCACAGTGGAAGTTTCAATCATGCTCTCATGGCTTTCTCAGTCACCAATGAAAGTACCTATAAGCCGTCGTATTGATGACTTAACAGTCTTTTACATTGACTTGCTGCCAAAATAAGAAAATTTGCATTAGTACTTGCTTGAGCATGTCTGATTACACCAGTGGTTGATTTCCAAAACAGAGCTTAGAAATAAATAAATGATGTCACGTTGTCTTTTCTCAGGTACATGATGATGAAGGACTGCTGGCATGCCATCTCCTCCCACAGGCCCACATTCAAACAGTTGGTGGAGGACTTGGACCGCATTCTCACTTTGGCAACCAACGAGGTGAGGCCTGCACACGTTTACACACATGCGTAAGCACACTCCAAACCATTCACGCTTTCCCTATAGTTCTGGGATCCATCAAAGCCGTGCCAACGCTGGCTCTTGCTCGCAGCATTTCGCAAGTTCCGCGAGGGAAAGGAAGCGTTTTTTACGGTCAGCGTACAGGTCGCTTGATTTCATCCAGGCTTGGACTTTTGAGAGTGGCCCTCGTGCTAACGTTGCTCAATTGTCAGATGGATCCCTGCTAGACGATTCTTTCCGTTCCCTAGCTGTCATCCGTGATATCCGTGTGGCGGACTGAGGGGTGGAAATCTGTCAGAACTTGTCGAAGGGGGGGATTGAGCCGTGGAAGAGAGATGATGCCAAAAGCCCCGCTCTCGCTCGCCGTTTTGAACTTTAGAAATGTAATAAAGTGCCTCTGCTTTCTTCCCCCAGTCTTAAACTGCTCACAGATGTGAAGGTCTTTAGTAATGTGAGCTGCCTTGTGTTGAGCAGCGAGAGTTCAATCCAACACTCATTTTCGGCAACCTAAAACCCCCCTCTTCCTCTTCGTCAAATAGTTCAATACCAGCCACAAAGAGAAAATGGCTCTAATTTTGTCTGAGGAATGAACTAGGAAAAAACATACTTTTTGGTCTTTTATATTCATGTGCATTGGATGTTTAGATGTGCATTTTAGAAATATATAGAAGTCTTCAGGTGTGGTCCATTTTGTCGTTGAAATTCGATAATCAAGTATTGGTTAGACTTGACGATTGTTCAGACGGGGGGGTTTGGGGGGGTGGGCGCGGTGGTTTCCAGCATGGTTAAATGCAGATTGAGCGCACTTCATTTTTATGGAAGAAGCTGGTAGATCAGTGTTATTGCTGCTGAGCCACAGTGGAAATTATTATTTTAGTTATAAATAATTATTTGATTATATACATTACCATTCAAACATTTGAGTTCAGTATTTTTAGTTTTTGAAGGAACAACTATATTATTTTATTCAGCAAGGGCACAGTAAATTGATCAAAAATGACAGTAAAGCCATTTAAATGTCACATAAGATTTCTGTTTCAAATGAGTGCTGTTCTTTTGAACTCTCTATTCATCACAAACTCCTTATTTTTTAGAATAATTATTATAATGAAATAAATAATGTACCATTGTTTTAAACAATTAAAGTAATAATTTTTTTCCAGCATTAAATGGATTAAAAGTGACAATAAAGCCATTTGAACTTTCTCAATAACTAAAAGTGAAGCCATGAATATAGTATTATATTGTATATAAAGAGTTTATTTGCAAAAACAGATAACTATTTTTTATTTTTTTCATTTGAAAAATCATGTCTTAAGAGTTATTTTATTGTGTTAGCTAGTTAGTTTATCTAGTCAAAAAAAAAAAAAACAATAACTGGTCTGATTAAGATTAATGATTTTTTTTTAATTTATTTATTTTTATTAAAA
>JAUCMT010000024.1:17225725-17236168 GCA_032357475.1 Enteromius thamalakanensis | reverse complement strand
GTCTCTGACGGCCGCTGTCGCTCTTGTCGCCGGATATCGCCAGCTCTCCATTGAAATGAATGGGATCGCGTCGCTTTCTCGCTGCGTGTCGCTGCTAGTGTGAACGGGGCTTAAGGCGGCTTCGGTGTTAGCATGACTTAATTAGTCTGTAGCTCGCGGATCAGAGACAGTTGCTCATTTGAGCGGGAAAACAGATGGGCCAAAAAATATCCAAAGCGCAGAACACAAGGTTGATCCAACACCATAAGAGAATTAAGGATGACTTCCTTCCCGCTCCCGTTCCCTGCAATTTTTCCCTCATCTAATTCTCAATATCTAAAGTCATTTACCTGGACACAGTGTCTATTGTGTAGATAATTAGCTTGCCGGCTGCAGGTTGAAGGAGCTGCTGCCCTTCCAAGTGCTCAGGAATGTCTGTGCTTGTCTTGAGGTTAGAATGTAATTAAATCAGTTTTCTTCCTGGCTGTGACTCAATGCCGACTACCTGTGAGGACAAGAACTTATCCAATATTGTCCTGGCAAGAAATGCTATTCCAGTTTCCAACTATCGTCACCCACTAGCTTTCTTTACCTCTTTCTATTGCTTGTTATTGTTCAGATGCCCTTGGCCCAAACAGAGTATAGCCAAAAAATATGTCTGGCACATTTTCTGCTATAAAAAAAGTTTCGGAGTTTTTTTCAAGCGTTTGTCTTATTTACGATGATGGAACTCCTTATATGGACATTTCTCCCGGAAGCACGCGCCTGCGCAGGTATAGTCCAGAGAGTGAGATCACGCTTATCCACACACTTTATGCCTCGTTCACACTAGCAGCGACTTCTGTCGCTGTTTGTCGCTAGAGGCTGGCGATGAGGTTGCTAGTGGGCGTTCTCATTACTGGATTCTTAGTAATGTCATTGTTGACAGCGAATATGTTTGAAATGACATATGGCTAAATAATATAAATAATGACATAAATAATGTTTCTGTAAGGAGCTATACGGATCTAAAAAGGTACTCCTTGAACACAGCCATCCTTACCCATCAGTCAGTGCAGGATGAAATTTGTAATGGAAATCATGATAATAATAAATCCCTTTTTTCCCCAAGCTCCTGGAGATGACTGGACCAAAGCGGAGGGAAAAAAAGTGAGTCTAAAGGAGAGCGAGTGCTGAAAAGGTGCTTTGTCCTGGGCTCCAGGTTGACAGAGGCGCGGGCCCGTCAGCGGTTGTGGTTCTAGGCGGACGTCCAGGCACTCGCTGGCACCGTCTGCAGAGCACACAGCTGGGCTCAACACCTCAACCCAACTCCAACCAACCACCACTGATGGAAAAACAAATCAGAGTCTCAGCCCCCCCCCCCTTTGAAAAACAAGTACACTTAGCATACTTATTACAAAACTAATATACCCTTCATTAAAATAGTGCAAACTGAGTGTGATATTTGCAAACACTTCACAGCACATTAGTTGCAATTAAATGAAAATGTATTAGTGTATTTTAAATGCAATTCGTTGACCTTAATAGTACTTCTCTGAACATGTAAGCAGGTTCTTTAAATCTATTCATCCTTATATGCAATTTAATTAATTAGGCATCTTCCGTTGTCTTTAAAATATAGCTGATGTGTACTGCAGAATGTACTGATAAACATTTATGGTAAACTAAAATATATTTTAATGAAACCTGTATGTCCTGTATTTAAATATATTAGTAATTTTACAATTTAGTATGTTAAACTGCATTAATAATATTCATAATAACTCGCTACAATAATAACTCATTACAATAATGAATCACTATATATGCTACTGTATATATATATGGTAACATTACATTTAGTGTGTTAAAAAGCACATCTAAATTAGGAACATAACACTGATATAATAATAATGATAATAATAATGAAAAAGTTGAATTAGAAACCATTAAACCTTTTTTTACTTGAAATGAATCATTACAATCCTTATTTTAAGTAACAAGCATTACTTCAAATGAACAGTAAGTGAAATAAAATATAACAAAAAATATTTTAGCTAGCAGGTAAGGCAACATTTCTCATTTAATTTAGTTTAATTTATATTTAAAATATTATATTTTATTCATAATTTTATCATTAATGCTAAAACTGAAATGAAAAATAATAATGAAAAAACTATTAACTTGTAAAAAATTACTAAAACCTATATAATTATAACTTATACATAATAAAATAGTATATGTCATATAAAATACATTGTTAAAGAACAACAAATGATTTACAATGTACTTTAAAATAGAAACTCAAGGTGGACGTTATTATAAAAGCGTACTTAAGTGTTTTATGAAACATAGTCATGAAACTCTTTAAGTACAATTCAATAGGTCTTTTAATTAATTGATGTTAGATCATATGCAAGTACAGTGTTTTAAAAATAAACTTTTAAAATTTGAAGTGCACTACAAGTGTGAACGCAGTACTATTAAGGACACTTCTCTTTTCACCAGGGCCTCTCTGAGCTGTAAGATCTCTGCGTAACGAAAGCGAAGGAGTATGCTGGTTATGAGCACCCAGATGTGCCGTAGCACTCAAGTGAACTGGAATGTACTGAAGAGTTTGTGTTGGCCGAATGAACGTCATCAAAAATGATTTATGGTGCTGATGACACATTCGCTGTGTCTGTCAACGACGTCAACTTTCCCCGTTTCGGTTGCATGCGTGATTGAGACTGCTAAAGTCAACAGACATCAAAATCGACCCTGTTTACTTTCTTAATGCATGTTCCTGCTCTTTTTGGGCACAATTCATTCTTCCACACTCAATATCCCGTTTCATTCAGAAACGCGTCAGATGCGTCCGTAAAATGGCTTGTGAGAAGTGTTGACTTTTCGTAAGACACATTCCTTTGATGAGCCTGAAATGCATTGGCTATAAATCCATTCGACTCGACGACTGTGTGGTTTGAACTTCGGTGGAGGACAGGCAGACGTCGGTTTGGAAGATGATCTCAATCTGGCTCATTAAATGGTTAGCAAATGGAAGTCTGCCGTATAGATTCACGAGCAAGAGAAATGAAAGTTTTCCGCCGAGCGCTTTCAATTGTCTACGGTTTCAGCATTCATTCCGTCAGTGGTCTGAGCTGGTGAATGTGATAGAAGTCAAGCCCCTGAGGATGCGAGCACGTTTATGTAGATCAATAGCCTGTATTCGGTGATTATGACGACAGATGATTCATGGTGCGCTTAGTTTGAGTTGAGAAATGTGAACCATATTGAATGGGGTTTGTAAGCGAAGGTTCAGTCCGTCACACTAAAAGCACCAAATAAAAACCCCTCGCTGATGGAGGGCATCCAAAGCAAGCAAATTATGAGACAAAGTCTTTTTATATGAACTTCAGTCACGCAAATACACAGAATCCCTCTTGGTACGGCCTGGAATAGGTTGTTTGCTGTGCCTGTGTGGACTGAATTTTACCCAAAATTCAGCTTTCTGGCAGTGAACTTACAGGAATAGAATTCAATGTGTAACCCATTTAGACATGAATGAAACCTCAAATCAATGGAACACTACCATTAAAAGGTTTTTATGAATATTTATGAATAGGATATTTATGAATACTTTTATTCAGTAAAATTGATCAAAAGTTACAATATTATAAAAATATGTTTCCAGAGCAGGTTAGCATAATTTCTGAAGGATCATGCGACACTGAAGACTGGAGTAATGAAAATTATTTTTATGCAAAAAAAAAAAGAAAGAAAAAAAAGTGAAATATAAACTCGCAATTGCAAGTTCTCAGACTTTATATCTCACAATTCCTACTGTATATCTCGCAACTTTATAACAACCAATTGGGAGATATTATTAGGAGAAAAAAGTCACAATAACCTTTTTTTTATTTTTTATTCAGTGGCAGAAACTTACTTCTTAATTCAACATTATAAAATAGTTTCCTTTAAGCAAGAACAGACCAATGCAGTTGTGTCTTTTTAGTAGTCACTTTTTGTCCATATGTGACGGGTCCAGTCATGTATGCTCCTCGCGGCTGAGGGTCACGACAGTGGACGGCCTTTCATTGCCTGGTTACTGTTTACCCCAGTGTGAAGTGCCTCCCCATCTCGAGCTGGTTAGTGACATAATCTCCACTTAAGAGCAACACAGTGCAGACCATAAACACCAGCACTTAGCTAATAGCGGACATGTGGCAGCTGGCTCTCTCTCTTCGCTGGTACCTCTAATTTTCATTCAGAGGTCCAGGTCAGGGTCTAAAGTAGGTGTTCACAAACCCCTAGAGGTTCTTAACGGAACTGCAGAAGTTCATGAGACAGTAATGAAACACAAAGCAAAGCAAAGTTGGCTTTCTGAGGCACGCAAGCTTTTTTGCAACTCCCAGACATACAAAAGTCAACATTTGAATTGGATCAAAAAATTGGATCAAAGCTGTTCTAAGACAGGACGCATTTTGGTTTCAGGTTTTTGGACAACTTTAATGAAAGGTTTTGATCCACTTCAAATGTTGACTACTGTATATTTATATAACATTGCTATTATATTTCAACCTGACTTGGTTGCCATGATTTCATATCAACAGATATCATATCATGAAATCATGATTTATTTTATTTTGTCCAAGCTAATTAAAAAAATGCTTACAGTACAAACTGTAAGACCATTTTGTTGATATTTCTATTTTTGTAGTTCACTGATTTTTAAAAAGAAAAGGCATGAAATTGCATGGGGTGGTCATACTATGCAGTATATTTTCATATCCCCCATCAAAAATCTCTCTCTCTCTCTCGCTCTCTTTATGACAGTATATATATATATATATATATACTTGATGAATTATGAATCTCTTTTAAAAGATTGCATTATTTACTTTTACCTTGTCAGTTACTTGTCAAAGTAAAATAGATTTTAAATGGTTGTTTGTCATTTCTCCTACTCAAAAGTTTTCTTGAGAATATTGTTTCAGTTATTAAACAATTTCTATGTTTTTCCTGTCCTCAAAATCACTTTTGACCCTGTTAGTATTTTGTTAAATCCCTTTAAATGACAAAAGCTGCTTCCTTAATGACACAATCATACAGGAAGTGACATCATGGCACCATTTGGAGAGAAATCAACAGCACAAACATGAGTAAGTCTTGGGTTGGATGAACTTCTGTGATGTTTTATGATGCAGGTTGGATTGTGGCCCTCAAAAACCTTTGACAGAATGAGTAATGGCTAATTTATGCTTTTTATTTTCATCTTGTTTGTCTTCTTGCCATTGAATTAGTAATCAATAAATACCTTTTAGAAATTGTAATTAAATTAAATTAAATTAAATTAAATTAAATTAAATTAAATTAAATTAAATTAAATTAAATTTAATTTAATTTAATTTAATTTAATTTAATTTTTTCATTAAAGTTTTTGTTTTATTTTAGAGTTAAAAGTGAAAGATCCAACACAACAAACTCCTGGTATTGTATTCTATTACTGCTTAAGTTTATAGATGTTCTGTGTAATTGAACAGATCTTGATACATAGTGCAGTCTGATTGTCTGGGCCTTTAACTCATTTACTAGTCATTCGTTTAGTGCTCTGTAAACCTCATCCAGAATGATGTCTATTCTGTCAATTAACTATCAGTGTTTTCAGATGAGTCAGATAGGAACCTAATCTGGTTGACCTTCCCCTGTTATATGGGTTTTAAATTCTATTGACGCCCCTGTGAATGAGCCTTAAATAAACGGCATGCTGGAAACATTAAGGTCACAAATGTTTTGGCAGAGTCAAAGGACAGAAAGTAGATGAGAACCGTTTATAATGACCTGCCTAATACTGTCACTGTTTATACAGCTAGGACTTGCAAATCGGCAGAATATGCTCAGTGTTTTCAGTCATACTCAGTCTCCACACTGCGTGCCTTGCCACATACTCTTAATTTAAAAACATATTTATTAATGTTTAAATATAAATATTCTTTATATAGTAGTATAAAAGCAGTAAACTAGCAGGTTAAACTGGTAGTGGTGCTGACAGTATCATGCAAAAATGGCTGAAGATGAAAAAAAAAAAACCGGAGGAACAAACCTATTAATTTGAGTCATTTATGCTGGAACCTGTGACTTTAAACATTTGTTCAAGATCAAAAAGGAATTTCCAATCTGATAGCGTTATCGCAAATCATTAGAATTAGAAATCAAAAATCATTCAGTTCGTGACTGTGGAGAGTGGATCATGAACAATTAGATTTAGATTGGAACTTCAGAACACGGATCTTGATTCAGATTGGGGTTTCGGTGTGGGCTTGATTTAAATGGGACTCTGGAGCGTGTTGAATCTATTGATTTTGAATGACTTGTGATCCATCATTAGCTAACCCTGGTGGTACGTTCCATTGAACTCTGGTTATGACATAACTTCCTCTGAAATAATGGTATGCGAATATTTGAATTCAGATCAGTACTTCAGCTCAGATCACAAATCATTGATTCAAATCGAGTTTTTGGAGTGTGAATCACTTAATTTAGATCAGAACTTTGTGTGTCATAAATAATATCTTTAAGATCGGAACTTTGCAACTCAATTCGCAAGTTGAATGACTGCATTGAATGCTGCGAAATCCCATTCTGAAATGCTGGTTTGAGACTCTTCTAATTAAAAAATAAACGGCATTTATGTTTTTACCAATAATTTAAAACATATCGACATAATTGAATTTATTTATTTATAGCTGTCAGAACTGAAAGGCTTGTTGAGAAGCACTACACTTAATTGTGTCTGAAATGATTTCTTCAGCATAGCTGGATATATTGCAATTCAAGGAGTGATAAATTTATTGGTTAAATGCGTTTTAAAGTGATGATAAGTAACTAATATGTGCACAAGTTATGGCTGACCGCAGCGAGAAGTGGGAAGTCATGAATTTTATATCTTTTATTCTTCCTAACATTTTATCTGATTTACAACTTTACGTTCTTTAGGGCTCAGAATAATTCTGTTTGATTTAATATCTGTTGAGTAAATCCTGTAAAGCTTTACCCTGCTGAGCCAGAGAGACTCCAGACAGGAGGCTTCTGGTTGGTGATCACTTCAGAGTGTGTATGTGTGTGTGTGTTCAAATGCACACTCCAGCCTGAATGATGTCAGTCTTCTGACTACAGCGTTTCCTGTCTAAAGATAAGCAGTAAACGCAGCCCAGAGCTATTGATAGCGTCGTAACTCTCCATTGAGCTTTTAACTTCTATTTTTTCGCCACATGGCTCTTATTACAGTTGATCTGATTTTGACAGAGATGGACAGTTTTGTTAGAGAAACATAAAGGGAATTTAAAGGAGTAGTTGAAACAAATTCATCATCATTATCATTTACTCACCCGAATGTCGTTTTTTATGGGGTTGAAACTAAGAATTTAGCTTTTCCTTTTCTTTTTGGTTAATACGTTTTGGCCAGTCATTTAAAGTACATGTCCGTAGCATTTAGGGGGCTTGACAACTCTTGAAAACTGGTTCCAAAGTACAGGTTTTTGAAAATGATTTTTAAAACTGTGACATCATGTGCGTGCATATTTTGATGCATATGTTCGGTCAATGCAGCATTCAACAAGGTAAGCAAAGTCTTCAGGTAAATGCTGTTTAGAAAAGAAATAAGTTGTCTATACAATATGTTTACACAGCGTTTTAAATCATGGTGGATGAGGGCGTTTTCATACACGTTTAGCCAATCAGAGTACACTTAAGTCACTGATAGTTCCTAGTACATTTTTAGACCCTACTCTGAAGCAGGAGCTAATTTAGTTCCTCCAAATGTAGTTCCTGGAACTAAAAACGTTCCTAGTTCCTGTGGTGTGAAAAAGGCAAAAAATAGGTAGTTCCACAATTAGTTTGAGTACTATGAAACGGTTCCTGCGGTGCAGTAGGCCCTATTGTGTTTAAGCTGTTTTTGTGGATCCATGTAAACAGGGAATGGTTGACAATGTCGTTGTCTGTATGCAAAAAAAAAATAAAAAATACAAAAAGGAAGAAATTTTTACAACAAAGGTGGCACCAGAATGTTCGTACTGTTTTTTTTTCTCTCATTAATGGGTCGCTTAAAGAAGCTAAGATTCCATCAATGTATTTTATATTAAAAATTTGGGAAAACGTATAAAAATGCAGGATGGAAACACCAAAGATATGCATCAAAATCTAAAAATGTGCATACTTTTGGTCATAAAAAATGCTCAACTGTTAAGTTAAGATATCTGCACAAGTTAACTTGGGAGGATACCAAGTGACTGTCTATAAAAAGTACTATATAGTAGGGATTTGTGCACTATTTAATATTTGCTTGAGTTGTTAGATTTATGTTGAATATGTTTACCCTTCCCCTTAAACAATCATCTTAAATATGTTTGTGTTATGTTGCATGTTACTTGATTAGAATTAATGCGTACCAATTTGTCTAGTAGAAATTTGTACATTTTATATTATAACCATGTGTTACCTTTTTAGTGAGGAATACCCAATTTTAAATGCTGATATGCAATTGCAAACAGAATGCAATCTTTTTATTTCTAAGTTCTTCTGTACTACTTTGCTCGAAAACAGGTAATTCTCCATTAGTAAAGAATTTAGAAAAATAATTTTAATGCAGAGTCAAAGTGACTGTGATGCAGCAAAGAGTTTTTGAACGTAAGAAATGTTTTAATCTTTGATGAATAGTTTTGGATCTGAAATTTGCTGCACTGTGGTAATATAAGACAACAAGCACACTTTAATTCTTCAATTGTAATTATCTGAATAATATGCTGAGGATTTAGGATGCTGAGATCAATAGTAAAGGGAAATGATGTGGTAATTTGGATGTCAAGGTTGTGTAGCTTTAGGTAAATCAGGTGGCTTTTTGTCCGGAAGTTTTTATGAATGAGCTCTCATTCATCCTCTCCATCCGCTGAGTGCTCAGATAGTGTTGGTCTCTTGGTTTGAAGAGTGTTGTAAATTTAAGCTGCTAAGTGTCGTTTTGGGACGAGAGCATGTTGGTACACAGAGGAAAGGCTCTTTATTGCAGTGACGGGACACTGGACGTCCTGTGGATGTCCAGGCGCCAGAAACCCAACAGGCTGGACATGTGTTTCACAACGACTCACCTCTTAACATATCAGCACCTCCGGCTATCACACTACTCATGAGTAATGCTTAAGTGCTGTGACAGATCTCCAAAAAGAAACCGCATCGCAAGGTCTCCTCTAGAGGAATGTATTTTCAAGCGGGATGTTATTTGAGACCAAATGTAGGGCAGGACTTGATAAAATCCACTGAGGTTTAATTTGACGAAGAGACGTGTATCTACTGTAAATGACAAGTGGCTGAGAAATAAAAGGTCTTGGTGACACCAGCTGTAATTGTTTTTATAATTTTCTTTTTAGCTTTAACTTATGATTCACTATATATTTTTACATTTATATTTAAAAACCATGTTTTCTGATCAAAGCATTATTTATTTATATTTATTTAATTTAATTTACTATTAGTTTATATTTAGTTAATATTAATATTAAATTAAATTATTTTACATTGTTTTTAACATAAAATTAATTAATTTCATTTATTTTTATTTTATTTTATTCATTTATTGTTTTGCACATTATAATAATATATTCAATGTTATTATTGTTGTATTTATATTATAACATTGCCCAGTCATGTAGGCTATTAGTTGGATATATTGTTAGGGTATAAATAAAATTTACATACCTTGACTTAATACAGTAGCATGTTTTTTTGTTGTTGTTGTTGTTCATGGAACAAAAATCCTGACTAAAGTATTTGAAATACAAAGCTTGTTGAATTCCACAAATTGTAAAAAAAAAAAAAAAAAAAAAAAAAAAGCATTGCAATCAACTTGCATTGTGCTTGCATTTGAGCGAATTTGTAAAGTGAAATAAAAATAACGAAAGTTGCCTGGTGAAGATTATTTCTGGAATTATTAAACAAACTGAATATTTTAAAATGACCTTTGTGAGGTGAATATTGATTACTAAATTTTTTAACAATGAAAACGCTTGTGAAATGTTTCCGTTTTAAATGTTACACTACGTAAATATACAACCATGTCAAAATGCAGCGCATTTAAAACGCAAGTCATGAAAATACAATGCATTAAAATGCAAGCACTGTTCATTGCAAGGCTTTTTTTTCTCGTTTTTTTGGAATTCAGCATATTTTATATTATTATTTCATTATTTCATATTATTTCAAATACTTTAGGCAGGATTTTTGCTCCATAGTTGTTGTTGTGTTGACATTTTACTATGCTAATAGCCTACCAAGTTTTGTTTGCAGATTTATCATGGTAACTATTTTATTTTATTTATTTTATTGTACTCTATATTTTATATATAATCTGTACTTTTTTCTTTTTTTAGCATTGTACCATGTTAAAATGGGGAGTAATTTCAAGTAGATGGTAGATGTCCAAAAGGCAAGTCATTTGGTCTGTGGTCTGGATAAGTG
>JAUCMT010000024.1:17213624-17224180 GCA_032357475.1 Enteromius thamalakanensis | reverse complement strand
TCGTGACAGCTCCTCCCTGGCGGATACCCCTGAGGGAGGACCTCCTCTCCCAGGGGTGCGGCACCCTCTGGCACCCGTGTCCCGACCTGTGGAACCTCCATTTGGGGTTCCTGGACGGGACGCGGCAGACCTAGCTGTCCTTCCACCAGCGGTGGTTAACACGATCACTTCGGCAGAGCCCTCTCTACGAGGCGAGCTTATGCTTCGCTGACTGTTCGCTGACTGGTTTTCTACTTGTGCGGAGAACCCCCGATTATGCGCGATTTGAGTAGTGCTTTCCTTCCTGCAAGAAAAGTTGGAGCCCATAACGTTGCAATGGATGGCCGGTCCATCGGAAAGCACGATCTCGTTGTGAAGTTCCTTAGGGGCGCCAGGAGGTCATACCCTCCTGGGATCTCTCTGTTGTGCTAGCAGGCCTACAGAGAGGTCCCTTTGAGCCGCTTGAATCAGTCGAGCTGAAACATCTGTCGATGAAAACGGCCCTCCTGATCCCGCTTACTTCTATCAGAGGGTAGGGGAGCTCCAAGCATTTTCGGTAAGCGAAGAGTGCCTTGTTTTCGGGCCGGCCTACTCCCAAGGGAGGTTGACCCCGGCCTGGGTACGTGCCAAAGGTTCCCATCACTCCCTTCAGGGACCAGGTGGTGAATCTGCAAGCCATGCTTTCGGAGGAGGCAAACCCAGCCTTGTCGTGCTGTGTCCTGTAAGAGCATTGCACATCTACGTGGACCGTACCCAGAGCTTCCATAGCTCTGATCAGATCTTTATCTGTTACGGAGGTCAGCAGAAGGGGAAGGCTGTCTCCAAGCGAGGTTGTCCCACTGGATGCCATCGTCTCCGTGCGCTCCTTCGAGCGCGCCCCTTGGTCTGCTAAACTGTAACATCAAAAAGGAGGATCTAATCAATCCTCGTGAAGGTCGAAATTCCTTCCTCAGAGTTTAAAATACTCTCTGGTTCAGCAACGCACAGTTTTGGCACCCTCCAGCGCTGTGACCTTCCACTGGCCCTACGGGCGCTGTGGTTAAGTGTCTGCGCAGGAGCGAGGGAAGGTTGGGACTTGCGTAAGCACCGTCTACGACGGCTGGCTTTCAGGTCGCGACGGGGCTCTTCGGTGATGGTGCTTTCCATGTGGGACCCAGTCTGTCGTCAAGACATAACGTCATAGTGACCGACAGACAAGAGAACGTCTAGGTTACCTATTGTAACCCCCTTTCCCTGATGGAGGGAACGGAGACGTTATGTCCCTCTGCCATCGCTTTCGACCCCATCGCTGAGGGCCCAGAGGGGCCTGGCTCTCGGCTCCTCAGCAAAACCTAATGAGTGGATGCAGCTGTAGCCTAATTATACCGGCGTGGCCGGGGTGGCTTAGCATGCAAATTCCACTAGCCAGTCAGAATTCTGATTAGCGTTTTCTCAATACTAGAGCGAATCAGGGCTCCCAGGTATATGACCCAGTCTGTCGTCACGACATAACGTCTTCGTTCCCTCAATCAGGGAATGGGGGTACAATAGGTAACCTAGACGATCTTATCTATGCACTTAAAATATGAAATCACATCATATGACCCCCTTTAAGTTATTTGTTTACTTATTTATTTTACAGTGAGGTGATTTCTGAAATAATAATATAATATAATACAATTACATTCCAAAATCAGTACTATTTTATATAATAAGGAATCACTATGATATTCACCAAGGCTGTATTCAATTGAAAATGCAGTAACAGTAATATAGTGAAATTCTACAATTCAAAATAATGGTTTACTGTATATTGTTATACATTTTAAAGTGTCATTTATTCTTGCTGTAGTAAGATTTCTTCTTATAATTAACCATATTAAAAACAGTTGTTTTAAATTCGATTTGTTTTTAAAGAAACAGATTTTTTTTCTTCTTCTTCAGGATTTTTTGAATAGAAAGATTAAAAAAACAATATTTATTAGAAATAAATATTATAAACATATTTACAGTCATGTTTGAACAATGTATTCCATCCTTGCTGTAAAAAAGTATTAATTTCTCAAAATCTGATTACAGAGAAAGACTTCCCACAGAACAAATGTTAGCTGGCCCAGCTCCGGGCCAGACAATAACTTCCCTCAGAACCGCAAAGAATGACAGCCCTGAACTGGCCCATAACTGAATTAAAGACAAGAGCCACACATGGGCCAGTACCGTCGTTCATAAGCTAAAAATAAAAAAGGATTTTTAAAAGGGTTAAAGATCGGAGATTAATGAGATAATTAAGTGACTAATTAAAATATGGTGATGTTTTATTGGTTAAAATGAACCATGATGGCGATCATTGATTGCTTTAGTTGCTTTACTTGAGCCTTTTACTCAACCAAAGTAATATGCTTTTAAGCATTTGCAGCTTTATTTCACAACCAAACTTTTATTGTTTCTGCTTATAGCTCATGATGAGTGAACATCACGAAGTAGTCTTTGTTTGGGCTGACATTCATCTGTTCCTGAACTACAAAAACATGTTGGTAAACAAATGCCACTTACTGCTTTAATTTTGAAAATGGAGGGGGGCCAAATTGGCTCAGACGCTCAGACTACTTATCATATGATCCTCAACAGTGGTGACAATAATTTTTCATACTGCAGTGCATGATGGGTGTATCTACTATGGTGTTAACCAGCATGCATTGCAGCATGAAGCATTTTGTTGATTGTCACCACAGCTGAGATTCATATCCTGCTTCTTGATGTCTGTGTGTGTATTAATAATACTGGAGCTCAAACATTTATATACACTCCATAGATTAAAATTTAATTGACTCTGACTGTTAAGCTGCTGCTTATGCAAAATCTGAACATAGATAGATACATGTTATATTTATATATACATATAAAACACAAGACTCTTTGATTGCATCAAGTTCAGCTGACTTAACTTGCAGTCTTTAACCCTTTAATAGTCCTCAACAAAATACTTGGATGTACTCAAATGTTCATATCCAATTTTGACAAACAAGATCAATTTAGCAAACAAAAATCTTGTTATTATACTATTTATTAATTATTTATCATTTTTGTAATGTAAATATAGCTTTTCCCCCTGACTCATATATAAATCAATCATTATTATTATTAATTATTATATTATTGAAACCATTATATGTGTTTTAGAGAAACAAACTCGGATATATGTAAGTCTAATAATGTAGTCTGCCGTCATGCATGCAGTGCCATCATTGCCACACAGTTGACTGACATGATGCATGCCAGTGCCGGCGACACGCCAGCAGTGCCATTATCAGGCCGCAGTTGGGCCAAGTCTGTTTGCTATGTGGGTTGTAGCATAGCTGTTAAAAGAAACATGCATCTTTGGTTGGGTTTTGATTTCTCTTAGAGTACAAACAACAGTAAAACAATGTATACTGAAAGTAAATGAAGAGAAAGTATGTGCATGTATGTAATTTATGGCAGAGGATGTTTGTTCTCTCTCCCTCGCTGTGGTAGAAAGTGTGAATTATGTGTTTGCTTAAAGAAAGTTGTTATTTTTCTCTTCCTTCAAATGGCCAATGCAAACAGTGAAATGGGCCCCAAACTCATACAAACAAAACACACATTCATTCACACACTAATGAACACAAACACAGATCTGGACCCAATACATTCACATCAAACACACGCTTTCAATCACTCTTTTGGAGCTCACACCCAAAGATTCATTTGCAGTATAAACAATAAGTAATGGCACTTTTTTGTAGTATGTTGTGTGACTTTCAGAAAGCACATTTATGCTACAGATTTTGTGATTTTGCTGGTAATGAACTGTTATGCACTGTTTGTGTACTTGTTTGCACACTGTGGTGTTAATGTTGGCATTGCATTCTTCGGCTGGTGAATAATTTCCATGTGAGTTCAGGAAGTCTAAAGTCATTAACAGCGCAGTTTGTTTGACCACAGACTGGCCTCGTTTAACTGTGCTGTCATTTAAAGCATGTTAAATACCTGGACCTTGTTAAATCACTCAATTTAGTTATTTTAATCCTTCAGCAGAATTAGGTTTAAAAATCAACCTTTTTACTGCTGCATTTAAATCAAGATTTTTGGTGGTTTCTGTAGTGTTATTATTGTAGTTTTTATTTATATTTTTTATAGTTTAATTTATCTTTTTTCTTGTTGTTGTAGTTCTGTTGTTTGCTTTGAAATTTTTAGAAATTTATTATAGTTTTTATGCATTTACAGTTTTAATTTTAGTGTTTTAAATTGAAATTGTTTCATTTTTAATTTAAAATTGTTAAATTGTTTAACCTTTTTGTTTGGTTTGTTTTTAAATCTAGATTTAGTCTATTTGTTTTTATTTTATATGAATAATAAAAAGCCAGCCGTTTATATGTTATATTTATTTGTTTTAATTTTTATTATACTTTTTAATAATCTTTAATGATATTTAATTTAATTATTGTGTGTGTGTGTGTGTATATGTGTATATATATATATACATATATATATATGTATAATATACATACACACTTTTTGGGTTCTGTTTAAATATTTCTATCAACTAATTGAGTAATTATATTTTTTGTGCGTACTATATTAGTGTACTGTGTATATTTATTATGTATACATAAATACACAGACATATACTATATATTTTACAAATATTTACATGTATATACATATTTATAATAATTATTATTTTATAAAATATATAAATATACTTAATATATAGACCACATATTTTTCTCAAAATATATATACATATATGCATGTTTGTGTATTTATATATACATAATAAATATATAAAAACGATAATATAATAAACACACAATATAAAAAACGATATATAATAAACACACTGCTATATTTTGCAAACAAAAATTTCATTTTATTGCTTCAACTTAAACTTTAGTTATAGGTGCCAAGGCGGCATTTTTAATTTTAGTTTATTTTTTCATCCTATGTATTACATTTTTTACATTAATTTCATCTTTATTGCAGTTTTTGAAATTTACTGTAGTGTTTAGTGATGCTGTATTTACACACAACTTCAGACGTCATTGGGGAAAGGAAGTCAAATCAGTTTTTACTTGCCATAAGCATAAGTTCAGTGATATATACGAGCAGCCAAACATGACTAACTGCTCCTCACGGCCCATTACTACAGGCTCTGTGGGTCTGATATGACCGGCTCCTGCGTGCTGGAATTCTGTGTGATTATCCGAGGGGAGCTAGTGTTTCACTGGCCCTGCTGTGATGGTATCTCCTCAGCTCTCCAGCTCCTTCTTCACAGACAGGACGGTGCCACGAGCTCTGGAGCTAGTAATGGGCTCCGGACTACGAATACAGCTCCTCTATTTCCACTATAACTTGTCATTGCAGGCTGCCAGACCAGACTTCAGATTACCAATTCTACTTTTCTGAGAATTTGATCCATAATTGGACCAACCCCCCTCTTTCTCAGACGTTTGCTATTAGACCATCATCACGGCTATTATGTAACTTCATTGCGTTACTCATCGTACACCATTTGTGCTACAGACATGAATAAACATAACGCAAATCTTGATTTTATTTTTTATTTTTTTTAAATCAATCTGGCTATTATCTGGCTTTAAAATTTTGGCTTTTCCTATAGGATTACATGGTGTTGATTTCTCGATTTTAAATGATCTTCATTTTAACGAACAAATATTGATTTCTTAAATCCCAAGATCCATCTTTAAGCCAATGCTTATTTCAAAATTTGGAGCATTTTGCTCTACGCACTGTGTCAAAGATGTTAAGATGTCCACATCAAAAGATATTTACAAAAGTGATTTTATGCCCATAAGAAAGCACATTAAGTGTAAGTAAAGTTTTTGGCAAATAAAATGTCAAGATTTGGTTGAAATAATATTACATTGTCATTCAGTGTAACAATATTTATGTAAAAATTCAAACTACATGATTATTCCGACTTGTACATATTAACATATATGTAAAAGAATAAGGGAGCACATACAATTTATTGTTTTTAAAGTTCTTATTGACAAATGGAATCATAATTCATAAATTGATTTTTGTTGTAAATATTAAATATTGTAAATCTGTAACAAAAACAAAACTGCAATAAATTAAACAGATTTTTGTTCTTCTTTTTTTTTTAAACCTCTTTGTTTTCCATGTATGTGTTCATTTACATTTTTGTAAATTAAAAGATTTTTTACGTAATATTCATATGAAAATAATATTTTAATATTATTAAAGTTAATTTAAATATATAGATTTCAAAATATGAAATTAAAATGGTATACATTTGTACATTTAATGTATGTTTGGATAAATCTGTCATGTTTTATAATAGCCACAAAGTAAATCATGATATTTCAACAACAAACTGGAGTAAAAACTTTATACCTATCATTAGAAGGTTGTAATAAAATATATGAACATATTATATTATATTATAATAATCTTAAAAAGTGCTTTTAAACTATATGTATTGTAAAAACAATTTAACTAAATGAAAAGACCAGGTTTCCTGTAAAATTGATATCATAAATCATTATATAAGACGTTTTTTTATCAATCAATCAATCAATCAATCAAACATGAAATCTGTGTTTGTCTAGTTTCTCTGAAACTATAAATATCATGATTCCTGGTGACTGTTGTGTGGTGAAGGTTTGGTGAATGTGGGCCAATTTGGTAAAAACAAATCGTCTAAGGTTACTTAGGTAGGACGGAGGGAACGGAGAAGTTACATATGGCAACTTACATGAAATCTCCCTCGTGTATTAAGAAAAGGCCAATAAATATTGGCGTGCATTTAATTACAGCCAGGTGCACCTTATCACTACGTGAGTATAAGAGGGCACAGATGTAATGCACTTGCAGGTTTTCACTGAGGACCCCGCAGGAATGCCAGATGTACTAAAGCATGGGTTGAGGGCAGAGACATGAAGCATAAACACCGTTCTTACATGTGAAATTTTAAGGAATACACTATATCGATAAGATATGGATGTAAGTGAAGGGAAACACAGCCTTTTGTCTGACTGTGGAACATAAGATTTTTGTAGCCACAACCTACTGGGCGAAGGAGACCCAGTAGGAGCACAGCTGGAGCATGGCATCAACCACCCATTGGACCAACCTCTGTTCTGTGCTCCAACTTCCACTGCAGAAAGAAAAGCACCACTGCAATCGGTCATCTCTGTGGGTCCTCTCTGCAAAAGGAGCACCAGTCGACGAACAGACCCATCTCAGAGCATAGGCCTGCCTTGTTGAGGGGGCCCTAGACTGAGAGATGGTTTTATTCACGGCTGCTTAATTAAGGCCAGAGAGGTCTGCCACATCCCGTCCAGGAGCCAGACGTGCAGGTTCCAAAGTTCGGGTCACGAGTGCCAAATCATGCCCATCCCCTGAGAGAGAAGGTCTCTCCTCAAGGAAATTTTCCAAGGAGGGGCTACCGACGAGATGTACACTAGGTTGGCAAACCAGGTCCAGGAGGGCCAGTATGGTGCTACCAGCATAACCTGCTCCTCGTCCGGTGGTCTGTGCAAGGAGACTCACTGGGGGAAAGGTGTAGTTGGGCCCCAGAGGCCAGCTGGGAGCCAGCGCATCCCTGCCGAGGGGCGTCTCGTCAAGGGAGTAATACAGCTGGCAGTGGGAGGACTCAGGGGAAGCAAAGAGATCTATCTTTGCCTCTCTGAAGTTGCTCCAGATCAGCTGGACTACCTGGGGGTGGAGTCCCCATTCTCCAGAGTGGGTGGACTGTGAGAGCTGTTCAGCTGCACGGTTGAGTGAACCCCAGAATGTGAACAGCGCGCAGCGATTTCAGCCGCGTCTGACTCCACAGGAACAGAGTTGTGTCATGCGGCAGGAGCGTAGACCACCCTGTCGGTTGATGTACACAATGGATGCAGTGTTGTCTGTGCGGACCAGCACGTGCCTGTGGCGCAGCATCAGTCGAAAGCGTCACAGGGCCAGAAACACCGCCCACAAGTCGAGGCAAATTGATATGCCAAAGCATTCAAGCACCTGTCCAGGGACCCAAGGCTGCTTGCCCGTTGCATACGGCACCTCAATCCGTGGAGGAGGGATCTTTGTGGACCACAACATGCCTGGGCACTTGTCACAGGGGCACTCTGGCTCGAGGCAAGATATGACTGATCGCCTCCGTCTGCTGTTGGACTGGCAAAAACTTCTGGGCAAAGTTGTCAACAGTGTCGCCGGAAAGGCCGACCTGGGGGCATTGGCTATCTGTGCAAGGTTCAGCCAGAGGTGGCGCTCCTGAGCCACTATCGTGGACATCACCAGATTTTTGACTTGATCGGGCCAAGAACCCAGATACCAATCATCCATCCTCGATGGATTGGACAGGGACACATGCGGTACCTCCAATCAGATCCCCTCAACGGCTCGGAGGACCATAGCCGAGAGCTCAGTGTCTGCCCGTCTCTCCCTCTGATGCTGCGGACGTCATCTCAGCCTCCTGGGGTTCCCCAAAGGAGACGCTCAGCCCGGAGGCTTTCGGGGGAGAGCACTGCTCTGGTAACACCACCACGGGGCTATGGGGTGCAGGGTTTTCCCACCCGACGGAACATTCTGCACAGCCACCGTGAGATCCCCCAGGCCCCTCACCGTAGCACCCAAGAAGCCTTTACAGCTCCCCGAACTACTACAGGGAAAGACACAAGGGGAGCTGTCTCTTAAACGAGAGGCGGGATCTCAGCGTAGCTATGGTCATGCACTCTCAATGAACGCGTGAGTCATCCACAAGCGCTGCCTCAGCTTGCTCCCGACCCAGACACATAAGACAGCAGAGAAAAATGCTCTTTTACCTCCCGGTTTGCACAGGGACGACCTCTTGCACTCAGTGGTCAAGGTCTCGCTGGTAAGCAAAAAGCTGGCTTGTCTCTCAGCCTTTAAGAAGTCTACCAGCATGCGGGGTTCACGATCAGCCGCCCAGTCTCGCTGATGGTGAGAAGAGAGCGTGAACTTGCAGGAACTCTCTTTCTCCGGATTTCTCTTCATTTTTCGTCTTTCAGCAGACTCAGCAGCATACACTAGTGAGGCTCCAAATGCACCCATGCCCTCTTATACTCGTGTAGTGATAAGGTGCACCTGGCTGTAATTAAATGCATGCCAATATTCATTGGCTTTTTCTTAATACACGAAGGTGATTGGTCTCTAATGCTTGTTCCCATATGTGTCGTCGGAGTGACTCGACTGAAGGGGAGCCTCTGTTGTTTCCAGATGAATCCCTGTCGTTAAATAAATTCTGCTAAATTTCATCGGTGAGCACTGAGCATATGGTGCCGTTTGGTTGAACCCTTTGTTGGATAGCTTTTGTTTAATTTCTCATGCGCCTGCTTAAGAGAATGCAAAGATATTTCTGTTTATTCCTCTAATGGAATTTAGTTTAGTTTAATGGCTTTGAGTAAATGTTTATGGTCATGGAGAGGGAAAATAAATCACTCTGGTGACGATTTCAAGAATGAGCAACACCAACAGACGCTCTGCCAACAGTAAACACTGCTGATTTTGCGAACGAGATCTCGAAGAACAAATCACAAATGTTTAGTCTTGTCTTATTTATCTTTGTGATGACATTGTTGTGTGTATTTATCACTTTATTTGTTCGGCGCCATCTCAGTGGTTCTCTGGTATCACCTCATAACTCCGCTGATATACTCTTCACATCTGCAACATGTCACATTTAGCTAATTAATTAAGCTAACACAATCACCATAGTTCACTGAAATAGGGAATAATCAAGTATATATTTGTGAAACAAAAATGCAGAACAACTTGGATAACTGACTTTATTACTACGTTCAGGATTTTTACATCTGTTAGAGATTCCTTTTACAGTTATGAAAGCTTCAGTAGTTCACTGTATCATTATTTACACACCCTAATGTCCTATAAAACCATGTTGTTTATTTATTTATTAAGTGTTTTTTCACCCACATTTTTTTAATACAATAAGAGTCTGTCAAGTAAAAAACAAACAAACAAAGAAAAAACAATACCTTTTGTGTGATATCAGAAAATTAGAATTGCAATACAAGAATCATAGATTAAATGTATTTATTTATTTAAAGAATGCATGTTTCTTTTTCATTCTTTTTTTAAAATCATGCTTTGGTCAATCATGAATAGAAAATACAAAAATTATGAGAGAAAATCCAACAATTATGAGATTAAAAAGCCACCTGAAATGTAATTATGTATATATTTGTCACGATATACACTAGACTAGAGGACATGGAGGAATAGTTAGAGTAAGGTTTATTGACAAAGGGGACAAAGTAATGTGGCAAACAGAAGACACTGGAGGGTAGGGGCAAGGACGGAGAATAGGGAGATCCAGTTGGAGCGTGATCGTGGGAACCAGGTGTCCTTGCAAGGAGCGAATAGTCAATGGAGCGGTGGAGATCTGGAATGGAGGAACTAGTTCTGGAGAGAGAACACAGAGAGAGTTAGTCTGGCTTGATTCACAGATGCTGCGTCCGAAATCGCAAACTACTTCAGTAGGTACTACATTTAAAACTGAACGTACTACTCGACCGTTAAAACAGTAGGTACTATATAGTATGAATGTG